>OU015494.1:141995840-142003340 GCA_907164885.2 Dolomedes plantarius | reverse complement strand
AACACCTCCTCACAACACAATCAGAGCGGCCTAATTGACGAGCTACTCGCCTAGCTGACCACCCACCTTCCATCATCCCGACGATACTCCCCCTCTCAAAATGCGACAACTGCTTATATTGTCTTCGAACACGGCGTAATGGCATGTCTATCTCAGCTCTTCCTTTGTAAATGATTCAGCACACTCAAACAAGCTTTGGTTACCTGTTTTATACTCCACAGAGTACGATGTTCAACGCCCTCTACCGGCTATATGTAATGCGCAATCACGCTGCATTTCTAATCATTTGCATATCTCCCCGACATGTACCTTCATTGCAAGTTTCGTTACGATCCCGCAATTATTTCTTGGTGCGCTAATTTGTTTGTCCATGAGTGTATATATATATATATATATATGTACATATATAGTCATATATATATATATATATATATATATATACATATATATATGTATATATATATCTATATAAATAAAGCAGAGTGTGTCTATGTATGTATGTATGTAACGTATACAAATCTACATTTCTTGACGAATCTGATTGAAACTTCATATACTTATGTTTTGAAGCCTGGAGATAATTCTAATATAAGTTTGGAAGCTTTAAAATGCTTATATATAAATTCAGTTTTTAAATAATATTTAATCTCAAGGCGTTGGAATCAATCAATCATTCATAAAAACTGCGTATGCGCACCTAGATGTTACAAGGTAAATAAACACATTGAATATTGTTAATTAGTAGTTGTTTGGTGTTATTTAAAGTTAATTTTCTTATATTACTCCTTTTATTTTATTTTATTAATCCTTTTTTACTTGGTTAATTTTCAGTATACGGATTACCGTTGAACTCTTTACCGTTGAAACCCCTATGTGATTTGCTAACTTGCGATTATTTACTTTCTGAAATTTGGTTATTAGGTATTTTACATATTGTGTTTGTACTTCAGAATGTTTAGTATACTGTATTTTATATTGTTCTTAATTTTATAATTCACGATGTACTTTTAAAAGCATAAAAATTAGTATATCTTAACTAAAAAGAATCAGTCTAAACTTAAGCACAGTTTTGCGATTTATTTACGGTTAACTATGTTTGTGGTTAGCTATTCCATTTGTTTGTATTAAAAAATGATTTTTTATAGGTTTTTATTGGTGTTTTATGGTAAAATAGCACTTAAAAATTTAAAAAAGGAGCAAAAACTTACATTAAATAGCATACTTTTTCTATAAATTGGTCAATTTGAAGTAATTTTTATTGAAATTTAGCTAAAATGCCTATAACTGCATAAAAATCCTAATGCTACTATTTTAATTTCCTTCTCACACATGATACATATGACAGTTATATTCAAAATGACCTACAATCTTAAGAGAAAATCTTAAAATGCAAAAATAATACACTCAATTTTATGTTCCAATATGAAAATTTTCCCCGATTCGTCATTCCTTTCCTTATAAAAACAGCCCCAAATAAAAAACTATTTATTATACACCAATTATTGTGCCTCATTTCATTAACAATAGCATCTAAAACATTTTCTGAAAATTTTATCAAATTATATACATTATTATGTGAGATATCATGATAATCGTAGAGATTTGTGCTAAAAAACATAATTCTGAGAAACACACATTTTTGAACTCTCTGTGGCCATCTGGAGTACCGCCACATATATTGGAATTAAAGATTGGTGCACCTATTATGCTTCTCAGGAATTTGGATCCACCTTCATGATTATGTATAAAGAAATTGATGAAGAACTTTATAGAAGCGACTATAATAAGTGGACAAGCCACAGGCTAAGATAACTGTCATATGTATCATGTGTGAGAAGGAAATTTAAATAGTAGCAATATAATTTTTCTTCAGAGTTATAGGCATTTTAGCTAAATTTCAATAAAAATTACTTCAAATTGACCAATTTATAAAAAAAGTATGCTAATTACAGGTAGGTTTTTGTTCCTTTTATTAATTTTTAAGTGATATTTTACCATAAAAGACCAAAAAAATCTTTAAAAAATTATATTTTTAAAAAAAAATTGACTCCGAACGTAGAATATTAATCTTAAATTTAGCTAAAACACCTATCACTCTCCACAAAATCCTAATGCTAATATTTTAATTTCCTTCTCACACATGATACATATGACAGTTATCTTCAAAATGGCCTACAATCTAAGAGAAAATTTTAAAATGCAAAAATAATGCATGCAATTTTATGTTCTATTATGGAAATTTTCCCTGATTCGTCATTCCTTTCCTTATAAAAACAGCCCAAAATAAAAAAACTACAATTATATCACAGAAACATTGCAAAGAGTTGTAGACAGAAGCATAAAAAGAAAGAATATTCAAATAAAGTAGTGCTATTTTACCATAAAAGACCAAAAAAATCTTTAAAAATATTATTTTTTTTTGAAAAATTGACTCCGTAGAATATTAATCTGAGATTTAGCTAAAACACCTATCACTCTCCACAAAATCCTAATGTAAATATTTTAATTTCCTTCTCATACATGATACATATGACAGTTATCTTCAAAATGGCCTACAATCTAAGAGAAAACTTTAAAATGCAAAAATAATACACGCAATTTTATGTTCTAATATGAAAATTTTCCCCAATTCGTCATTCCTTTCCTTATAAAAACAGCCCAAAATAAAAAAAAACTACAATTATATCACAGAAATATTGCAAAGAGTTGTAGACAGAAGCATAAAAAGAAAGAATATTCAAATAAAGTAACTAAATTAAACAAAATATGACAGATAGTTCAAATTCCACTTCACTATCCCATTGAAATAATATTTAATGGAATAATAACTATTAATTTATGAAAAATTAGAAAATTAACTAAATGTAAAATAGAAAAGTAAATATAACATAATTATATTTCACTGCCCTTCAAAAATATCCAATTATAACACAATTTCCTTAGCAATACAAAAACAAACAAAAGTGAAAACAGTATGTGACTATCACAGAAATATTCCAGAGTTTCAACAGTAATCCGTATATTGGGAATTAACCCAGTAGAAAAGGATTAATGAAAAAAAGAAAACTAAAGGAGTAATATTAGAAAATTAACTTTAAATAACTCCAAATAACTACGAAATAACAAATCCATGCGTTCACTTACCTTAGACATCTAGAATTAACATATAGTGGTTGCGCATGCGCAGTTCTTATGAATGATAGATTCCATCGTCTGGAGATGAAATATTATTTAAAAACTGTATTTATTTAGAATTATTTTAAAGCTTCCAAACTTATCTTAGAATTATCTTAAGGCTTCAAAACATAAATATACCAAGTTTCAACCAGATTCGTCAAGAAATGTAGATTTGTATACGTTACATACATACATAGACACTTTGCTTTATTTATATAGATAGATATATGTTTTGCCCCGTAAAATAGAAATATATTTATTGTATTATTTTAGTCCTTTTTGTTAAAAAAATATGTTAAAAGCTGAATGCTTCAAAGGAAATATATTTTTCAAAATATTAATATGTTTACATTCGAATCCTTTTAAGTTAGATTCTCCTCATGGTTCCAATTCTTTAGAAATTTGCCCAACTTATAGATTTTGTTATGCATTATTGGTACTATAGCTTTTTGCAGTAAATGTCTTGAACTCGGAACAATATCCACCTTCCTGGAAATAATATTTAATATGTAATAACTATTTTTTTACATTATAATATACCTGACTGGTTTAATATTGTCAAATGATTAACATATTTCATTTTAATGTAACTAAATATAGTCTAATTTTTTATATTATTAGTTTCACTTTTCATTTAATTAAATTCAAGTTGAATACATTTAAAATTAATGCATCTTCCCCTCAAAAAATCGGAGAATAGAATAAACAAACTGAAATACTTTGCTCACCATATTTATATATATAATAAAAAACACACGTTAATTTACCAATAAATATTTTTATGTGCTATGAAAGCGATAATTTTTTTAAAAATTTGATTTTAAAAAGACTCATGTTTTTTAATTTCTTAATCTCACATATTTCATACAATATTTATGTTTAACCATACGTTGCTCTTACGTTTAGCTTCATCTCTATATTTTGACCCTTTCAACATAAGGATTATATTAATGAATGTGTGAAAAATAACATGTTTGGTTATATTAGTTGTTTGAAAACAACTGATCTTGCATTTATGGTGCGTGGAGCCCTAATTGCAGATTTCTATTAATTTTTACGTTTGTCAGTGGCTTCTACCTATACTTTAATTTTTTTCTTTTCTAAAGAATCTTGCATTTATGGTGCGTGGAACTCTTAATTGCAGATTTCTATTAATTTTTTTGTTTGTCAATGCCTTCTAGCTATACTTTAATATTTTTGCTACAAAATCGTGCATTTATGGAGACATTTATTATGCAGATATTAATTATGGAGATGTTTATTGCTACAGAATCGTGCATTTATGGTGTGTGGAGCCCTAATTGCCGATTTTTATTAATTTTTACGTTTGTCAGGGTCTTTTACCTATATTTTAATACAGGGGTGTCCAGTCCGCGGGCAGCATGCTGCCCAAAGCAAGTGTTAATGAGGCCCAGAGTGTTAGTGAGAGAGAGCTCAAAGCGAAAAAAAAATTAACAGCCTGCCTTGATATAAAAAGTAATGCAGAAAAGGAAAAAAATGGACCATGTTATGCAAATCATCTTCAAAATGGTGAATTTTATGAAGGTTTGGGGATTGAGTCATAGCCAGTTTCAGGAATTTCTTAAAAGCTTGGATGCTGAATATGGCAATACTTTTAAGAAATAAGGTAGCTCAGTGGAGAAAATATTAAAAAGGTTTTATTGCCTACTTGATGATATCAAATTGTTTATGACATTGAAAAGTAATCTGTGCGAGAACTTTATGATAACTGGCTTGCAGATTTAGCAGATTTTGATAGATCTGAATGCCCATTTAAATGACTCAAACACCCGTCACTTCATGGATTTTACTTCAGTGCAAAATCCATGAAGTTGAAATTATAGCAAGCCAAATTAAATGTTAAATTTTTTTTTTGCGTTTCGAGACGCTGACCAAGCACAATTCTAAAAATGTTACAAAATACGCAGCCCTACTTTCTGATTTAGTACAAGAATTTAAAATTGATTTCAGGACTTCGGGGAAAATAAACAATATTTTTTTGCATGTTTTCTACTCTATTTACAGTCGATATAGATATAATGCTAGCAAATTGTCAAATGGAATGCATAGAGTTGCAATCTGAAATCTAACTTAAAGAGAAATTCAATAGAGTCTCTTTGTTGTACTCATAAATCATACCTGCGCAGATATAAATATCCTTCACTGCATAGTCAAGCGTTATTCTGGTCATCAACGTTTGGAAGCACGTACATCTGTGAACAACTATTTTCAAGAGTGAAGCACACTAAGAGTCAAATTAGAACCAAAATTTATTCGTTGTTTTTTAGTATTGATGTGTATGACATTTCCCATCCCTTTTTTATACTATGTTATTTATACTGTGTTTAATTTTTCATGCAGAGTTCACAAGGCAAAAGACAATTTGACATTTTTACTTTTCAGCTTTTAGTGATGAAAGGCTGAATCTATCTAAATTCTGAGATGTGTATAACATTTCACATGTTTTTTTCCTATGTTATTTATACTGTGTTTAGTTTTTAAGTTGACTTTGGTTAACAAACATTCATATTGAACCCCGAATCAAGAAACGAGAAACATAGTTTATGAAGGTACTTGAGATAATATTTGGATCAGTTTAATTGAACAGAGATTTATATGGTGTTTATTAAGGACAGGATGTTTCTATTATTGCTACAGAATCTTGCATTTATGGTGCATGTAGCCCAAATTACAGATTTCTGTTAATTTTTTCATCAGTCAGTGCCTTTAACCAATACTTTAATACAGCGGTTCTCAACCTGGGGGGCGCCCCCCCCCCGGGGAGGCGTAGAAAAATTTGAAGGGAGGCGTGAGTTTAGAAAAAAATAAAAAATAAAACTAACTGTAATTTACTGTACTCAAGTTTGCAGTCACAATGTAACAGTAACGTATTTTCGACATACGAACACGAACACAATAATTTTCGCACATGATAACTGTCGTAGCTGCAATGTCAGAAAAACATTCTGAAGACTTAAGGATGCAGTTAAGAGTTTCACAGAAAAGATAACTCTTTGACAACGCCGTCTTCAGAGTTCAGAGCCAAACATTTCGTCCTTTCCAAGACTGACCGACATCCTAGATGATAAAAAAAATCTCACATTGAAACATATAAATGAACTGATGGACCTTATATCAGGGCATTTGGTAGCATTGCAAAATAAAATTGCAGACTATTTTCCAGATATTAGTTCAGAGAACTGCGAGTTTAAGTTGACAAGAGATCCTTTTAAAATCGACGTGGATATACTTCCTGATTATACTCAGGAACAGGCAATTGACCTAAAATGTGATTCCCAAGCAAACGCGGAATTCGAAAACATGGATGTTGAAAACTTTTGGTTACGCTATTTTCCTGTTTACCCAGAAGTTGCTTTGGAAACTTCGAGGTTGTTAGTATAGTTTTCATCCACATATCTCTGTGAATCTGGATTTTCACCATTAGCATACATAAAGTCAAAATATCGAGCAAAGCTGGACGTTGAAAGTGACCTGAGGTGTGCTTTGTCACACTTAAAACCTAATATTCAAAAACTTGTCAAGGACAAACAGTTCCAGCTCTCTCATTAATGTTGTGAAAGTGACTGGTATTACATGCCAACCTCACCTAGATCCTGGATTACCTCAAATATATTTGATCTGTATTTAATTCTTTGATTTCATATGTTCTAATAATAATATGTTCCGAATTAAGACATGAGTATTAATATTAAATATTGTGTATGAAATTATATATTCTATATTTTCATTTAATAACCAGCTTCAGTTTCAAATTCCGATTGTACTACTTCTATTTTGTAGGGGAGGCGTGACCTTACATCAGTGTTCAAAGGGGGGCACAGAGCCTGAAAGGTTGAGAACCCCTGCTTTAATACTTTATTTATATATTTTTTTGGCTACAGAATCCTGCATTTATGGAGGTATTTATATGGACAATTAGACATTTTTACTTTTAAGCTTTTAGTGATTTATTATAAATGTATATATTTTATGATATTTATACTGTTATTAAATCTATGTTATTTATACTGTGTTTAGTTTTTAAATTACTTTTTGTTAACAAACATTAGACAATTTGACATTTTAATTTAAACTTGAAAAATGAAAGGCTGAATCTACTAAAATTCTGAGATGTGTATAACTTTTCACATGTTTTTTTTTAAATGTTATTTATGCTGTGTTTACTTTTTTAATCAATTTTGTTTAACAAACATTCGACAAAATGACATTTTTACTTTTCAGCTTTACTTTTTAAAACTCTTAACTTTCCAAGAGACAATTTGACATTTTTTCCTTTTCAGCTTTTAGTGGTATATTATAAAT
>OU015494.1:141740840-141988340 GCA_907164885.2 Dolomedes plantarius | reverse complement strand
TATGGGGAACGCTAAATGACCCTATAACCTTAGTAAATAAGCTAGACGCGTATGAGTCGACCCACCGATTCGTAAAGAAACCGACGCAAATTTAATCGCCCGAAAAGAAAAAGGTAGACCGCCCCAAGCAGTCAAGGAAATTTAATCCCACGACGAAAAAGGGGGTAGAGGAATCAGGTACGAAAGAGTGGCGTAACGCCGCTAATAAGAATAGTAATTATTGGAGGACCAGGGATCATGAGAAGCGAAGTGGCCCCATCTGCTTTCAGTGTGGTCAGAATGGACATGTCCGCCCGAACTGTCCCGAATTAAATAAATCCAGAGAAATCATAAACAACGTAGTTACGACGGAAGAGTGATAGCGGGAGTAGCGTAGATTTGTGTAGCGTAGATCTGTTAAATTAGTTAAACCCGGAGATTTCACCGGAGAAAATATTTGGCTCAAACAGCCCTTGGAAAATGAATTTAGACGTTTACCTTTAGCTCGCGTAACACTTGAGAGCCCCGAATTCGGCCAGGTGATAGCAAAGGCCGCCGTGTTAGGTAAGAGTGTGGAAATGAACCACTACTTGCTGGGAAATTCTACTCAGGAGCTGATAGAGACGAAAAAAATAAAACAAGCTAGCGTTAGTGCCGTCGTCACCCAAAGTCGAGGGATGCGGAAGGAAATTCAAACGGGAATTACGGTAGAGAACTGGGAAACGGCCGAGCAAATAACTGAGTCGCAGGAACCCGAGGTAAATTCACCGGATGAATTAAAAGAACTTGAATTCCCAATAGTCATCGAGACCAAAAATGCGATAGTGGAAGAGAGTGCCGACACTCTCGTTTTAGAACAAAAAAATTGCCCTAAACTTACACCTATTTGTGAAAAAGTTAACCCTTTATAAGGTAGGCCACAGGAAACCCTGGAAATTGTGGGAGAAAATGAATTACTTCTTAAGAAACCCCGAGATCACAGAGTGGAGGAAAGAAAAAAATTGATTGTACTAACTAAGTACAGGTCTAAAGTTTTAAGTTTAGGCTATGATGGCATCGGATCGCACATGGGAATGTCAAAAAGTAAAGACAAATTAGGGAGGTATTATTTTTGGCCCCAGTGCATAAAAGAGTGTAAGGACTATGTTAGGTCATGGGACCTGTGTCAAAGAGTAGAGAGATCAAGAGAACGAAAGAAAGCGCAGCTAAAATTAGTCCTAGAAATTACGGAGGTTTTCACGGGAATTAACGTAGAGATCATTGGTCGTTTGCAGACCCCACCAAAAAGAAACCGGTATATTTTAAACGCTTTGTGCATGGCGTCCAAGTATCCGGAAGCCATAACTTTGAGTACTTTAAACTTAGAACATGTAACGAATACTCTATTAGAAATTTTCATTCGGATAGGGTTTCCGAAGGCATTACAATTACATAATGCTACCTATTTTACAAGCAAATTAACGACCACATTTCTGGAGGAAGTTCATATTAAGGTGACGCGAACTCAATGTTTCATCCGCAAAGAAACCCCGTCGAGCGCTTTCACCGCACCATTGAACGACTCTTAAAAGTTATCTGCCTTGAGGCAAAAGAGAATTGGAAGGTAGGGTTACCCTCAGCCATGTTGGCACTTGGAAACATGACTCATATGTTTATGGTTTGTAGCATCGCCGAACTGATATTTAGGAAGAATTTAAGGGTGCCAGAAACACTACTTTTCGGAAAATGGTATAGGAATTCGCCGGAGACTAATGTGGTTACAGATTATGTTTTTAAGTTCATGAATAGGCTACGGAACTATCAGGACATCACTTCCGAAACTAAAGGGAGATTAAAGTTAACCGAAAAATTAACCATGATAAAGGGTCAGTGAAAAGGGAGTTTAAAATTGGGGAGAAAGTTGAATGGTCAGAGGAGTGCAATACAGCGGCTCGATAATTGAAAACGAAACTGACCGAGAAACCTGTTTTGTACGCTCCGGACTTCGCCAAAGAAATTATCCTGCGAACCGATGCATCCGACATTGGTATCGGTATAATTTTGGCACAAAAGAGACCGCAGAGGTTCACCATCGAGACGGATCACAATCCGCTCGTTTTTCTTAAGACAAATGCGGGAAATGACCAAAGGCTTCTGAGATGGACTCTTGCCTTACAGCCTTTCAATTATCAAATTATCCACAAATCTGGTAAATTGATAGGTCATGCCGATTGCTTAAGCCGTTTGATGGCAGAATAGAAACCTTAAGTCAGGCGTAATGTTGTAAATAAATTAATGTAGTGTGAAAATAATTAATGAGTTGTGTAAATAAATTAGTGTATTAATGTGTTAGGTAACATAGTAATCATAATGTATTAGAATTACTGTATTAACCTGTGTAGTAAAGCAAATGTAGTAATAATTGTGTAGTAAATTAAATTCATTGCCTCTAATGATGTATCAGGTGAGCTGTGTCTAACCGTGATTTTCAGATTTTGCCATTATGCCAAAATCTCCTTCAAGGAGGGAGGGTTTGTAAGAATCCCTTACGACCATTTCCGAATAAATCACCCAGACAGCCGGACCTCTCACAGCAGGTGACCTGTGAACAGTTCTATAGATCGGCGTCCAGGTGTCTGGAAGCAGAGAATAGTGTTGATCCTAGCCGCCGCCCCTGGGAGGACGTAAACTAATGAATATTTCGACGTGAACTACTGATTTTCAGATAAGATGATTTATAAGAGCCGACCACATGGCTTCGTCGTCAAGCGAATCACAGCCAACGAACATGACATCACAAATTGGGCCAGCCAACCTAAAAATTTGCAGTCACGTGACCGGAAGAGCGAGTGCCAACGCCGAGAGAAGAAATCAAGTTTTTTGGACAGACTTGGTCGAGACTCTCATCGAGAGAGCACCTTTCGTCTCAGAGGTCCTGGAGTGACCATCTTCATCCTGAACTTTTTTTTCAGAGCAGCCCGCTCTAAGCTTCTCGTCAACTAATACTTCACCCTGAAGCATAGCTATCTCAGAGCATCCTGCTCTACAGCCTTCTGTTAGCACGTTACTTCATCAAGAAGTAAATTTATATTTCAGAGCAGCCCGCTCTATAAGCTTCTCGTTAACTAGAACTTCCTTACGAAGTTACTCTATTTTCAGAGCTGTATGCTCTAGAGGCTGTGTACCGACCCTATAGTTCAGTTGTGACTGTTTCTGCCGACATCTTCTCATCGAAATTATTTGGCTATTACGAAGGCCAGTTCCCTAGTAATCATAATGTATTAGAATTAATGTATTAACCTGTGTAGTAAAGCAAATGTAGTAATGTTCTATGTCTAGAGGTAGATCAACAAATTTGTAAATAGTTGTAAAAAGTTTCCGACTTAAATTTAATAAAATTGTATTTTAATGTAGTAGACTGACGCTGAACATTTTTAGATACCCGGAGTCTTAAGTTATCGCAATATATATATATATATATATATATATATATATAAAATGTATATATATATATATATATCTATATATGTATGTATATATATATATATATATATATATATATATATATATATATATATATATATATATATATATATATATATATATATATATACATTGAAGTGCCACTGAATTAAGGATAGCAAAGCCTATGCAAATTGTGTAGCGCTGCGCATCATGTATGCGCAAGTGAGGGCGCTGTGGTAACTGCATATATAGCGCGTACTGTGGTTGTTCTGAATTAGTTGTTGGAATTGCCAGTATGGGTAAACTGCCTGATTTAGACGCCTTCGATCGCGGACAAATGGCATGGGCCAATCAATTTCCGAAATCGTCAGACAGCTAGGATTTTCAAGGTCGACAGTGTCAAGAGTATACCAAGAATACATGGATGGTGGAAAAAAAAACTAGCGATCGGGCAAACTGCAAAGGACAATTAGCTTTGACAGTGCGTGGTGAGAGACGGCTCAGGCGTATTGTACGTAGCCAGCGAAGCCAAACATTAGCTCAAATTACCACCCAGTTTAATGACTGTGCCAGTCGTACAGTCAGTAAACGGACTGTGCAACGCTCGCTTCACCGTGTGGGTTTCGGGAGCCGTCGACCTACGAGAGTACCATTGCTCTATACTCGCCATCGGGCTGCACGTCTTGCCTGGGCAAGAGAGCACAGAGACTGGAGTGTAGAGGACTGGGAACGAGTAGCATGGAGTGATGAGTCTCGATTCCGACTACTTATGGCCGACAGGAGGCTGAGAATATGGCATCAGGCTCATGAAGCCATGGATCCTGCATGCCTGGCTGGAACTGTACAAGGGCATGGTGGCTCAATCATGGTCTGGGGTCTTTTTTCGTGGCACAGTTTGGGATCTTTTGTGCGTGTACCAACCTCCCTCAATGCAATTCAGTACGTAGATTTGCTGGGTGATCACCTCCATCCGTTTATGCTGTTCTGTTATCCGCACGGTAATGGAGTTTTCCAGCAAGACAACTGTACCTCTCACAAGTCCCGGTTGGCTACTGGCTGGTTGGATGAGCATTCGTCTGACTTCTCTGTCATGAATTGGCCACCTAGAAGCCCAGACTTAAATTCTATTGAGCATCTTTGGGATGTTTTGGAACAAGGCGTGAAAGGCCATCACACAGCACCAAAGAACCTTACTGAATTGTGGACAGCTTTAGCCAATATTTGGCAAGCCAGCACGTTTCCAGAAACTTGTTTAACCTATGCCTCGTCGTGTGGCAGCCGTTATCAAGGCCAGATTAGGCCCAACTCGTTACTAGGTAGGTATCCCTAATTCAGTGGCACTTCAGTGTATATGTATATATATATATATATATATATATATATATATATATATATATATATATATATATATATATATATATATATATGTATGTATATGTATATACATATGTATATATATATATATATGTATGTATATGTATGTATATATATATACATATGTATATATATATATATATGTATGTATATGTATATATATGCATATATATATGTATTTATATATATATATATATATATATATATATATATATATATATATATATATATTTCTATATATATATACGAGTATATATAAAATGTAATGTTTTTACACACAAGGGAAACTTTTGTATAGCTGCCAATAATGGTTGCAAAAAAAGTGGCCGTTTTGAGGAGTCCCTATCGAGGTTTCTCCCATAACATTGGCTCTAAGGAGTCTTGAATCGATTTTGAACAATATATGGCTGTCTAGAGAAGTTATATATATATATATATATATATATATATATATATATATACGTTCCGGTACCTCTTTTTAGGGAAAAGATTTACTGTAGTTAAAAACATTTATTTAATCACATAATACTCTGTTGTTAGTGACTTCGCCTGGTCTATTACTTGTTATTGAAATTGAATATTGCAACTGTTTCTGGCCTGTTTGCAAAGATCTATGGACCTCCTTTTCGGCTCTTTAACCGAACTAAGTATGTTGACTCTTGGCTTGTGTCTGAACACCAGTCGGCATTAGTCGTAAAGAGTAAGGAGAGATCAAGAGACAAGAAGTATGATGAAAACATGTTGAAGTTATGGACAATATTTTAGGATGGGCAGACAACTTAAATAATCATGAAAGTATGTTTTTTACTGCTTTTATTACTTTACTACAACACAAATTCGTACTTGTTTTGCAAAATAAAATTTGGAATTAAATAAGATGTTCAAGTTTTTGTATAACTAAAGATTTCTTTTTTCTAGGTCAATAATTTGGAATAACCGCCACACACCTCGTAAAGTTATAGTTCCGGAACTTGTATTTCTAGAAATCGAGCACTGTATATATTTATTGTAGCTTACCCGAAGTATGGGGTTATTTTCCCCAAGATCTCACAGAGTACACGAAACACAGCTGTGAGTTTATCGGGCTGTTTCCCTAACAAGTGGTGAGGGTAACTGTTTGGAAAAATAGAAAATGTTTTCCATCCCGTCATAAAGCTGTCTGTCCTAGCGATAGCTCTGCGACTTTGCCACGGGAATGCGATAAAATTTCGGCGTTACGAAGAAAATGTCATCAACTGGGTTGCCGGCCCCTCTCTGAAAAACAGACGCATTTTCGTAGAATTCGGAGGGTCTCCGACAAAGAAAATGCCACAAGGTATAGGCAGAGAGTTGGAGAATTTGGGAAGACGCTGCTTAGAATATGCCCTGAGTGGACGTGTTCTTTTAGGTTCCTGTGTTTTGGGGCTGAGGTGGGTCTTAGTGCGTGTGTTGTAAATCGGCACGTAAATTAATTGATTATGTCAAAAGTGTCTACGGTTTTTTTGTAAATAAATTGTTGTGTTTATGTTTTAAAACATTGACCTTCGAAATTTTATTTAGGACTCTTACTTTCTTGGTATGGATCAAATAGTAGTAATTTTTAGCAACGCCTCAGAGAATTGCCTTACCTACTTATCGTTACGCCACAATATATATATATATATATATATATATATATATCTGTGTCTGTGTCTGTGTCTGTGTTTGTGTTAAAGTTATTTTGCTCACCAAGAGATGAAAGAGATGACGCTGTGAGCACGGCAAATGTAAAAGAAAACAGATGTAGTAAGATCGCGAATCAGAGCGGTCATGTTCTAACGTTATCCTAATAAAGCGCTATTTTATTATTAAATGAGTCTCCTCTTTTAAAAGTCGCACGTTTATTCGACAAGGTAGGTCAAGGTTCATACGGAAGTGGACATTTCAGACCTAAAGTTATTAAAAAGGAAGGCTACAGAAATCAGAAGTGGCACTCTGTCTACGCACCAAAACGGAATACAAATAAACTAGATACCGTAGATTGGAGTTACTTGGACCCCACAAAGTGAAGATTTTTGTACATTTCTTACCAAACGATAGCCTTAAAAATATGTTTGTGCTGATAACCTGATTTGGACAACTTATTTGAAGATTCCCCAGGATTTAGGTCTTTTTCAAACCAAAATTTTAATTATATATATATTTAATAAATTATTGAAATTTGGGTTCAAGTAACCTTGAGATTGGGGTTACTTGGATCCAACCTACATTTTACATGAAAAATACAATTCAAATAGGTAGTGGGCTCAAGTAGCACCTAGGATCTTGAAATAAAAATAGAGGCTTATGTATGAAAAATTTATTTTACATTAAAACAGAAAACAAACCCCATTTTATTTGCAATCTGATTGCTAACAGTGGATGCATCTTCAAAACTAATTTTACCCAGTCACGCCGAGGGATGTTGTTTTGAAAACATTTCACTGATCGTCCATGCATTGCAAGGTAAGAGTTGACAATCAGTCGAAAGTTCAGTTCGTCTACGGGAAATCGAAAATCATAAATTTTGTCTAAATGACTGCCATAGGCCAACTCTTTTTCACTAGTAAATATGATTGGACGTCCAGGTTTGTTCAATAAATCATTCTTCAATCTCCTTTTCATAGTGGACCTACTAATTTTAAAGTGGGTTGAGGCATCTCTCTGAGACATTTCTCCTGCCCTCACAGCATTAAAACATTCCTCTAATTTTTCAGCTGTAAAAGCCACATACGTTCTGATCCCAGGAGACCTCTTGTAATTTCGGAGCATTTTTATATAAGATCTGCGAATAAATGCACATGAACTGGTTTAACCATTTAATAAAAGGAACCCGACATAAAGTAATGATATTAATTATTTTTACAGTGAAATTTGAGAATGTCTAATCAAAAATGTGAGTAGGGTTTAATTGGACCCAATTTCTTGCTTGGGTCCAAGTAACCCCATTTTTAATTTATCAGCACACTAGTTAATACTTATAATTTTTACTGGGTTAATTGATTCTCTATCCATCTAAAACTACTGTTATATTCTTAAAGACTGTATTTGAAATGTAAATTTATCCTTACCTAATGTGGGACTGCAGTGTGTAAAGAAGTGAAGGTGGAAGTTATAAGATCACAAAAATTCGTGTTTTTATCACAAAGCAACAGAACCTGAACTAAAAAAAGGTGGGGAGAACGGAAACGTGGTGAAGTGCCTCAGGACCTACCTAATGCTCCTATGTGTTGGAGAGATTGTCAATTATACCTGTATTTTATTGACAAGAGACCTAGGTGTAATTTAAAGCACTTTTTCGGTTTGGGTCCACGTAACCCCCTAGGGTCTAAGTAGCCCTAAGTTGCGGTATGTTTAATGATGAAGCAAGTATATTATTTTTATTCAAGTATTTATAGGTAACAAAAATGGTTTATTTAGGGAAGGATAGAAAAATCGATTTGTTGGAATTAGCGACGGAGGTGATCTCGGTAATGTATTCTCAACCGATAGTAAGATATCGGAATTAAAGAAAATTATTTGCCAAAGCAAAGATTATGATGAACAATTCACTAAAAATTTATTTGAAAGAATTATAGATACTAGGCTTAAGAACGAAGAAATAGCTTATGAACGAGAAAAACTTGAAGCTGAAAGAGCGTATGAACGAGAACAACTTGAAGCTGAACGGCAAAAATTGGAAGCTGAAACAGCTTTTGAATTAGAAAAACTTAAAATCGAAACTTCTAATAGATACTTGGGAGGACAAGATGAAACTGTTCAAGTTTCAGAAGTAAACAAAAGTAACTTTGAACTACGGAGCTTAATGCAACAATTTAGCTTAAATGACGGAAATATCACATCTTATTTAATATTGTTTGAACGGCAAGCTAAACGTATAGGTATGAAAGAAGGCGATTATGTGTCTCATCTGTTAGGACTTTTATCTTACGAATTTGCCCAACTTATTGCCAGGTAAGATGAACAAAAAGCTAATGACTATGTATTTGTTAAAACCTTGTTATTAAGACTGTTTAAGTTGAATGTCTATTATTGGTTACGATAATTGATTTCGAAAGTGTTTTTCATGTAATGTATATGGCTACGTTACGAGAAATTGCCCTTTACTTTTTAAGAACTGCGGTATTAAAGGCCATTCAAAAAAGTATTGCACTGAGAAAGACGAAAAGAATACGAATCATTTGAATATAAGCGACACCGAATCTTTAACGCCAAACCGATATTTCAAAGACGCGCAAATTAATAAGCAGCGTGTCAGCGTTTTGTTGGACACCGGAAGTAGTAACTGCCTTTTAAAAGACTCTTTTGAGAAAAATTTACTACTAAACATTTCGCCATGTGCAAAACATTAGTTTGGTTTCTGAAATCCACTGACGCCAGCAGTGAAATGTGTAGGAGGAACAATGATTGATATTCAGATTGATGGCGTAATCGCGAAGGATGTTTCTGTTCTAATCGTACCAGATCAAACGCAGCCGGTTGATCTATTGGTAGGGAGAACATATTTGGATTAACCTTACATTGCTTATGCAGCCGTAGGCAAAAGTTTGTACGTTGGGTATAGTAGAGATTTCCCTTTTATTGAAATAGATTCCGGAGAAACTGAATCACGCGTGAAATTAAAAATGGTCGAAGATACGCAAGTTGTGAACAACAGTTTAAACTTTGTAAAAGCTAAACCAGAAGAAATAAATAACGGATTAATAATTATTGAAGGTAAAGAAGATAACTTAGATGCATTCTTAGAAGTTAATGAGGGAAAAACGATTATTCCAGTTATAAATAACAAGGATTCAAAAATCAGTAACTCTAAAATTTCAAGGAACGAAAATTTCAAAGAAGTTGTTTACAAGACAGAAAGAAATACGAAATCTGCGAGTTTGCATGCGCATTCTGTGGGTGAGGATTTCTGTAACAAAAATGTACATTTAAATGCGAATACAAGTATAGAAAAGAAGAATTTGAACAATTCTAATGCCCACAAAGACAGTGAAAATGTTGTCAGTGATATCGTTGACGATGTATGTGCTTGATATTCTTCATTAGAAAGTGATGTCCCAATGAATGAGAGAACTATAACACTTGACGTGAAAAAGGCGTGTTTAGATACTTTGAGTGACCAAGTTGGTACGCCGGGTGAACCTTTGCCTGATGTCAGTTCATGTACCGACAAAGGAAGTGCTTCAGAAAATTGTACTTTCATTACCGATGTGCAGGACTGCTCAAAAAGCGAAACCAAGTATAAAGTAACTAATCTTATTAATAAAAGCGAATGTTTGCGTGTGTGTGTGTGTGAGTACGCGTGCGGCCTCCAGACGAATCTATGAAATTTACAGCCATGAAATTTGGCCCACGGGTAGTGCAGACTATGGGAAGGTGCACCTCGAAGCCCGAATTTTAAATTTTATTCTAGAAAATTTTTTATTTTATGTTTTGTGGGATATTTTATGTTTTTTAACTTCAGATTACGATATCTCGGCAAAAAATGATCTTAGAATTTTGATCTTTTTACAGTCTACGACTATAGACATTTCTCCTTCAAACAAGACCTCATTTGTTTAAAATAATTTAAAACAGACTAATAGTTTCATCAAAATATTAAACCCACTTTTTCGAGAAATTTACGCACTTTTGAGGATAGAAGGTCGATGCTCTTCGTGTTTTTAGCTTACAAAGAAAATATTTACATCATCTGGAAGATGAAAGCTTTCTCATTCATAAAAACCTCATTTCAAGTCTCTATCTTAAAATTTCGATTTTTAATTGAATTTTAAAGAACGACACGTCAACACAAATTTCCTACTCCATCCTTCAAATGCGGTTTGAAAGAAAAACCATTTCTTCACCCATACGCGGGGAGGGGGAAAGTCTCGAAGAAAGAAGTTTTCGCCCATATGTGGAGGGGTGGACGGAACGAAATTTTTCGCCGGGGGGGGAGAATTTTTCTTCTGGCTGCGACTGTTTGCAGGACGTGGGATACGTAGCCACAAAATTTAGATACCTTGATTCGTTGTTTTTTAGTGTTTCCATTCTCTGACAATGATTGCTGAAGGGAGCGGGTCCCTAAACTGACCGGCTAGACAAGCGAAGCCCGTGTCATGGGTTATGTCACAGTATAAATAGCATAGAAAATGTCAATTGTTTCTATGTTATTTATACTGTGTTAACTTTTAATTTGATTTTTGTTAACAAACATTCTTAAAATCCCGGGAAATGCCATCTGCAATTAGGAATACCTCCAGCTTTTCCTCTCTTACAGAACAAAACTCATTTCGGAAGTTTCATTGAAGGTAAAACAAGCAATTTCTGTTGCGGCATCTAAAAAGTTATTTTAAGTAAACAATTAAACTTTGAAGCGTATTCCCATCTTTAACATTACAGTAATAAGCATTACATCTTATTAATAAAGGCGAATGTTTCCGCGCGTGTGTGTGTGTGTGTGTGGGCGGCCCCAGGCGAATCTGTGAAACTTACAGCCGTGAAATTTGGCACACGGGTAGTGAAGACTATGGGAAAGTGCACCTCGAAGCCTGAATTTTAAATTTTATTCTAGAAATTTCTTCTTTAAATTTTATTCTGTCAATTTTTGTTTAATTTAGTTACTTTTTTGCATATTTTTTCTTTTTATGCTTCTGTTTGAAACTCTGGAATATTTTTTATTATCATTCTAATATTTCGAAACTTAACAATGTTTACCAGGGGTGTTTTAAAACAACTGTTAATTATGTTTGTGTTTAGCTTTGATTATGTTTGTGTTTAGCTTCGAGAAAAAATAATTTTGTAAAGGTTTTTTTGGTCTTTTATGCTAAAATAGCACTTAAAAATAAAAAAAGAAACAAAAACCTGTAAATAGCATACCTTTAGCTAAAACACCTATCATTCTGCACAAAATCCTAAATCTAATATTTTAAACTAATTTTAGCTTTTAATTGTGGAAATTTTTGATGTTAAAACCTGTTAGCAATGTATTACATATGCATTATTTTGTACTTCAAATTTAGTTGCACATTAATTTTATAGAAATTTGTGGTATAAATTTCTTAACTAGCATGATTTATTTTTTCTCAATGATATCTTTTTCTTAATTGTCATATTTTGAGAACATAACTTTTTTAAATTAAAAAAAACCCAAATAACAGTTTAGGTTAACAAGATTTATTGTCAAGAATTATATTTCACATGATTGGACAAGCCACAGGTCAAGAAGTGTTGAAATTAATGGAGGTAAGGTTAATTTTTTTTTTGCATGCAGTAATTTTTTCATGTCCTGATAAATGATTCATAAATTAGAATCGATAGCTGATTTATACCTCATTTATATTTTTAGAATTTAACTTCTTACTTCTGTTTTAACTTTCCTTTCTATTTTACCATCATGTTTTGTTTTGCTATTATTGAAGTGTGTAAAATGTTTTTCATTGCTTACTACGATTTAACACTAGAATGCCCGACGGAGTCCTTTCGACTCCTTACGCTACAAAAACACTGATATCGTTCCCAATTTTTCATTTCAGTTGTTTTTTTTCTGTGACTTTTAATGAAATAATAATGTCTATGACTTGAGAAAACCAGAAATATTTAATTTTATTAGTAAAATATTTGCGGGCCCATACCCCTAATACCCCCAACGGAGTCGTATCGACCCCGAAAAAAAAAAAGGGAAATTTTATCGTTTCCATCTCTGTTTCGGGGCCATGACCTTGGATTATACTTGTTTTCCAAACAGTGGCTTATCAGTTATCACACCCTTCCCCTGTCCACCCCTATATTGAAAATATGGTCAGTTCTTTGCACCTGCGGTTCAAATGCTTTCTTCTTTGAATGACTCATTTCACCGTTATTTCGTTTCTACTTGTGTTCTAATTTTTAGAAGCTATTGCACTACCTAGTATTGTTGCATATATTGTGGAAAATGGCTCGTAAAAAAAGTATTAACCCCCAAAGAAATAGCAGTTCTACTACGCGAGCTCTCAGATAATGAATCTGAAGATCTGAGAGCTGTCAGACATTGAAGACGAGGATTATGAGTCTGTCAATTGTGAAAATAAAAATGACTATTCATCTGATTCTGATGAAAGTGAGAATAAAGAAACTACAAAAATAGTAATACGGGAGCCTTAATTGCTCCTGATGGTACAGAATGGGAAATATAAGAAAGTGGAAAAAATCCTGGGAGGTTTCCAAAACAAAATATCATACGGCAAGATAGTGGACCAACAAATTACGCGAAAATAAATGTAAAGGATGATAGTGTGTTGAGTGCTTGGTTTTTATTTATAGACAGCACAATTTTGAACAATATAAAGAAATATACTGAAGCAGGGGTAAAACGACTGCTTAGGAATGACACTTGGTCTCTTCCCAAAGATGAGTTACTTGCATTTATTGGAATACTAACCGGGCTTCGCCTAGCTACGTCCAAGCCATCCGTGTAACATATTTATGTACTTCGGGCTCCACAAAAGAAAAAAAAGGCCTACAAATGTGTTAAATTCAAGTCAATTTTCATTCCCGTCGCTGCCGACAGATGGCTGCACCATACTGGATATACATGATTTGATTTCTCAGAGGGATGACGCTTAATTAGAATCCAAATATCTCTAAAACTATTGAATTAACAGAATAAGTGAACGCAGAAAAAATTATCAGTTTTCGAAGCTCTTTCCAAATATGTAACATTTATGTACTTTCATGAGAAAAAAAAATACACCGAATCCTGTATTTGTCGGCCATTTTTTTTGGAGGATGAGTCCATCCCGGTCGCTTTACGATCACGTGATCTCGACAAACCCCTCTGTTACTTTATTAATATAGAAGACTATACGCTCGTGGCGTGAGTGGTGCAAAAGGAATTGAGCTTCATTCTCTGTGGTCTAATACCTGGGGCCTGAATTTTTGCCCGGAAACTATGGGAAGAAACAAGTTTTGTGAAATTCTTCGATTTTTACGATTTGATTTGAAATCTACAAGGTCGACACGTTTGAAAACAGACAAATTTGGAATCGTTTCATTGAAAATTGCATTTCTTGCTTCAAACTAGGGGAAAACATAACTATAGACGAACAACTGTTTCTAAGCAAGACATGGTGTCCTTTTACTCAATTTATACCTTCAAAACCTGATAAATATGGACAAAAGTTTTGGCTGGCTGTCGATGTAAGAACGAAATACCTCCTGAATGCCTTCCCTTATCTAGGAAAAAATGAAGAACGGCCATCCAATCAAAGATTATCTGAATACGTCTTTATGAGACTGATGAAATCTTTTCCAAGCAAAGGTCTAAATGTCACAGTTGATAACTTTTTTTCTTCCATTCATTTAGCTAAAGAATTACAGAAGAAGGGAACAAGCTTCGTAGGGACTGTCAGCAGGGCAAGAAGAGAAATTCACAGTCCATGAAAGATTCCTGAGAGGAACTGTATAAATCTAAAATCCTGAAACATGGTGAAACAGGTGCTACTCTTACAGTATATCAAGGAAAGAGAAATAAAAGCGTTATGGTCTTGAGTAAAATTCATGCATCTGTGGAAATAAATAATAATGAAAAGAAAACCCCAGAAACAATTAGTTTTTATAATGCAACCAAATATGGTGTTAATATAATTCATCAGATGGCCAGAAAGTACTCTGTAAAGTCACCATCTAGAAGGTGGCCTGTTCATACTTTTTATAATATGTTAGATTTCGCTACCATAAATGCCTGGATTATTTTTAAAGAAATTACTGGAAAAAAATTACTATAAAAATAATTCATCCAAATGTTAGCATGCTCGAAAATTATATACGCCTTCCAAATAAACAAAAAGAAAACCAAGCACAGCGGATTCATCAGAGAGATCAGGTAAAATGAGGAGGAAATGTCAAATAAAAATTTGTAATGGTAACGTAACTACCAACTATTGTATTTCATTTAAGAAAATGGTATGTGGAAAGTGTTATGCCAAGATAGATTATACATACAAAAGTTGCCTTCCTGAACTTAAGTTTAAAAATAACTGTAAGTATATGTATTTTGTGAAAAGCATGGCTTTTATTAATTTTTCTTATAATTGTACATTCAGTCATCTTTTCTTTGTAGTTAATTTTGTATCCATTGTTCTTAAATACAAATTCAAATGTTTTAATTGAAGATTTCATTCATTATTGTACGGTCGTGTATGCTTTTACCTTATAAATCCCATAGGAGTCGAAATGACTCCGGCGGGCGTTCTAGGGGGATGGAGGTTGTGGGCGTTCCAGTGTTAAAATATTTTTTTGTATTATTGGCCTGACCATATCTGGCCGCAGCCTGTACTTTTTATTCATACTGTGTTATTTATACTGTTATTTTTTCTACGTTATTTATACTGTATTTAGTTTTTAAATTGATTTGGTATTGTTTACTTTTCAGCTTTTTCCGAATAATTTTCCGAATCTTTACCCCGGAAAGAGAAGCGAGACTGGAAGAAATCAGACAACAACAGCAAAGAATAGTTGCACAAAACCCACAGGATCGTCATGATTTGTTAGCAAGAGTGTTTCATCCAAAACAAAAATCACTTATGAGTCTCATCACAAAGGCAAAGATTTTTGGAAAAGTTAGGTGTCATATGTACACCATAATTGCAGTTTTGGCTGATTTAAACTCTGTATTCTCACATTTTGATGCCCCTGTAGCAGTAGTGGATTACATGGTTAACTGGAGTTACTCATTTTGTTCCATTTTAAAGTAATTAGGCTGTGGTTCATATGGGAATGGCGTTTAGAAACATACGGCATATGAGGCAGATATTACAGATCGAATAATAGCCAAAGATGACAACACTTCAGTCAGTTATCCGACATAATTGCTCTTTTGGCTGATTTAAACTCTGTATTCTCACATTTTGATGCCCCTGTAGCAGTAGTGGATAACATGATTAACTGGAGTTACTCATTTTGTTCCATTTTAAAGGAATTAGGCTGTGGTTCATATGGGAATGGCGTTTAGAAACATACGGCATATGAAGCAGATATTACAGGTCAAATAATAGCCAAAGATGACACCACTTCAGTCAATTGTCACAAAACAACTGTCTCCGTCCACATGTTGCAGAAGCCTCCTCTACACGATTTCTTCATTCGGGAATGCCGTTTAGAAACATACGGCATATGAGGCAGATATTACGGATCAAATAATAGCCAAAGATAGCAAGTGTCTATAGACAATGCGTGGATTGTCCCGTATTGCCCTCTACTAACCACAATTTTCAATGCCCATATAAACGCAGAGTATTGTAATTCAGTTTTATAGTGTTGTGTGTGAGTGGAACACTGGTGTGTGGTTTTCAAATGATTTTAGCTTTTATTGGAAATTAGCAGAACATTAGCTTCCAAAACAGTAATCGTTTGGAAAGTTTTTATTTATATATACAACCCACTACCATAATACTCTTAAAATTTATATTTTAACACATTTCGGTTACTGCTGTTGTTTGTAAACACATGATCTTCATTGCCATGCCCATTTCAGAAATTTCTCATTGAGATGATGCTCATTTAATGCGTGTTTTCAAAAGTGAAATATACCATGTTCTGTAAATGCCCCGAAAATATTTCTACACTGGAGATGTAGACAGATTAAAGAATTTAAGTAAACTTTTATGTAATTTACACATTTGTGTGTGTTTAATTATTTAAATTAATAGATTTATATTTTTTAAACGTTTTATTCTTGCATTCTTTTAGGGGTTTATAGTGTTACGTGTGAGTGGAACACTGGTGTGTGGTTTTCAAATGATTTTAGCTTTTACTGGAAATTAGCAGAACATTAGCTTCCAAAACAGTAATCGTTTGGAAAGTTTTGAATTTAATTTATTAAATGCTGATCACGAGATTTCTTTTCTTTTTGTGATACTTTAAATTAATTTTGCATCACGTGCATAACAAAGAAATTAATTTACAAAGAAACTATTAAAATACAGCAAAATATAAAATTTAACCACTAGACTAATTGAGATGCAAATTTTTAAAAATTTAGTTCAAATTAGTATGTTTTATGGATATTAAATCAAATCTATATATAAAACTGTAATTTCCTCTCAAAATATGCTTCGCCATGACGATAAATAAGTCCCAAGGCCAAACTTTAAAATATGCTGGCGTACATTTACGAGAAAATTGTTTCTCCCACGGTCAGTTTTACGTAGCTTGCTCACGCGTAAGTTCGCGGACGAGCCTGGTAATATTAGTTCCGCCCAATGAAGAAACAAAATATATTATTTTTAAGAAAATCCTCTAAAAAGCAATTTCATTACTTTTTCATTGTAATTATCCTAAAATGTACCCCGTAGCGAAGCACGGGTATTCAGCTAGTAAGACTATAGAGAATTATATTATAGAAGATGAACATTCTCCGGTGGATGTTAACACTGAGACGTTAAGGCATGTTTTTGCTAAGATAATGCATACTGACCATAGGAGTTTACGAACTGAAGATAATAAACATCATGCAGTTTATGAGACCAACATCTGCACTGGATTTAACAGAGATTTGATTGTGGTAAGTGACAATTTCTCTAGATTCACGAGGCTTAATCCCGTAAATAATACTTCCACCCAGCACGCCTTAAAAAATCTTAGGAACCTTGCCGACGAATTCGGACTGTCCAAGCGAATCAGTGGTGACAGAGGGTTATGCGGCACCTACCACCAATGTGAACAGTATTGTCGACCAAGTAGAGACCTTGGCGTAACCTAGGAGATGAGGAGAATTCAGGTCCACCCGACCAGAATGCAGGTAATCCTCACGTTAGAACCGACAAAGGGATAAGGTAATATAAATTACTTTCTTTTAATTTGATCATGGACTCATGTTGAACTATAAAGAACTGTTTAACTGCATTTATAAAAAATTTTGAGGACTCATAAAATTTGAAAATAGAACAGTAACTTAAATATTAATTATAAAGATATGTAAATATATTTTTAAATGCTATCCATATACTTAAATTGTTTATTATGTTGTGTTCTAAAGAAAATATGTTAATCAAATTGTTATTACTATGAATAATTGTGTACTAAATTTCGCCAAGAGATGGCGCTGCGAGCACGGCAAATGTAAAAGACAGCAGATGTGGTAAGATCGTGAATCAGAGCGGCCATGTTCTAACGTTATCCTAATAAAGTGTTATTTTATTATTAAATGAGTCTCCTCTTTTAAAAGTCGCACGTTTACGTGACAAGGAAGGTCACGGTTCATACGGAAGTTGACATTTCAGACCTAAAGTTATTAAAAACGAAGACTATATATATAAACTAGTTATCAAAAATTAAGGAAAAATCACAAAAACGAGGGATAATATGTTCAAAACTAGGCCAATCTGTTTAAAATTTGAATATGCTGTTAAGTAAAAGGCGCTGAACAATACTACATTATGCACAATAGTGGCGCTGCAGTCGGAATGCGTCATTTGCAAGGAGCATAAACGTGCATGTCTCAGAGCAAGGTGGCTATTGTTGCTGCGAAGCTGAGATTAGACATCTGGCATAGCCAAATTGTAACAATGACCTCCAGGCATCATTTGACCGAAGAACTGCAATGGCGATCTATTGGGAGATTAGAGACAGGACAAAGTCAGACAGAAGTGACCAGATGGTTAAATGTGAGTCCGTCTGTGGTTCATAGATTTTGGCAACAATCTAAAACCATGGATTCGGCATCCAGGAAGTTCATCCAAGGACGGCCATACGCTACGACGAGTGTGGATGACCGATATTTGTCATTATGCGCACGAAGGAATAGAACCGCAACTCCGTCTGAACTCAGATCCTACCTCGCTACAAGCTCCGGAAGGTTGGTATCAACGTCAACCATGCGTAGAAGGCTTCACGAAGGTGGTCTTTTTGCGAGGCACCAGCCATTTGCGTCCCGCTCACGTCACGCCATAGGCGGAAACGTTTGCAGTGGGCACGTCAACATGTCCACTGGACGCTTGATCAATTGAGGGCTGTTCTCTTTACGGATGAGTCCAGGTTTAGCCTCCAAAGCGATAGTAGGCGTATTTTGATTTAGAGAGAACCTGGAACTCGTTTTCATCCATCACACATCCATGAAAGAGATGGATACGGATCAGGCAGTGACTGTGTTTGGAGTGGTATCTGTTTGGGTGGACGCACAGACCTCCATGTCTTTCCCCGTGGAAATATGAATGCTCACACTTATAGAGATAACATCCTTGATGCTTATGTGCGCTCTTATGCCGGGGCAATAGGTGATGCTTTCGTGCTACAGGACGATAACGCGAGACCGCACAGGGTTCGCGTCGTGGATGCTTATCTTGAGCAGGAAACAATTCAGCGCATGGAGTGGCCAGCTCGATCACCGGACCTAAATCCTATCGAGTATATTTGGGACGCTTTAGAACGACGACGTATAGCTGCTCTTAAACCTCCTCCTAGGACCCTAGCCACGTTTTCAACTGCTTTACAAGAGAAATGGCTCTCACTTCCTACCGAACTCATAGACCGCATAATTGACAGCATCACACATCGCTGTATGTGCTGTATTGCTTCTCGGGGGGATCTACGCCATATTAAAGGTACTTTTCCTATACCAAAATGACACATCCGATTTGTTCATTGTATAAATATGCTAGTTTCTATAACACGATAATTGTTTGGTGATTTCTTTTTATGCTATTTTATACCTACCTATGTGTTGTATAATGTGTATAAGTTTCATTAAATTCTACGTGTAACTTTTTGAGTAATCGCTATTTTTGTGTCTTTTCCTTAATTTTTGATAACCAGTGTATACAGAAGGTCATTCGCACTTTATGAAAACGATTTTGATAGTTCGTTTTATGTATAAATGCCGCATTTTTTTGCGGCGATTTGTTTCTATGAGATAGCCATGATTCTTGACAATAGCTCTAGCTCGAGTTTTACCATGAAAGTAAACTTTTTCTTAGCACTGTCATGTCAATTCTACACCATTCCTCTTGGGCCGTTTTCCAAAGTCCGTTCAGTGTTCTTGGATACCGGTTCTTAAGGCTCGCTTTGATAAACTGAAAGAACAAAAGTCCCTTGGAGAAGCGTCAAATGATTTTACAGGTATTTTATTAAATGGGATACACTTTATTCCTGTTTCTGATTCTTTCTTTACTAAATAAGCGGCAGTTGATTTAAGGGTGTGACTAGAGTCTTTGCGCTTATGAAGATGAACTTTATCAATGTCCTATCCATATAATACTGGATTTTTTTCTTCAAAAATTGGTTCTAAAATATTTTGCTGATAATAGAGTGAATTAATTTTGGCTTTACTTGAGACTTTTTATATTTTTAATTTGCCGTTGTAAAAAAATCCTGCAACTATCATGAAGGTGTTTTTCATATAATTTCCTACGATTTGTTCTTCTTTCAGCAATATGTTTTGGCAAAAAGCAGATGAACTTTAGATTTAAACATCTTTTTTAACTTCAAATCTTTATGAATGATTTACAGTAATTTAAATACACCCATGCCTTATCGAATGTCACCACAAATTTTCATTTTTCAGCAGCTAGGTGTTTTTCATATAAGTTCCTACGATTTGTTCTTCTTTCAGCAATATGTTTTGGCAAAAAGCAGATGAACTTTAGATTTAAACATCTTTTTTAACTTCAAATCTTTATGAATGATTTTACTTGCAGTGTCGGAAGACATTCCTAGTTTAGTTGCAGATGATCTTTGAGTCAGCCGATTTTCTTTTACGACCAGAGACTTTTCTTTCTTGATATTTACCTGCGTTCGAACAATCTTAGGATGAGGTTTCGCGGTCATGTTTTCATTTTTACTTTCATCTAGACTTTTTTCCATTCAAATTTAATGTATTATAAATACCTTCTTTTTGAAATGCCATAACCGCGATTTTTACACCGCTTCATAATTTGTTGAGACTAATATTTCTCCTCGGAAAGCGCAGTTACGTAACCTTCGAGTTATCTGTCAATTTTAGGAGCCATTTTCTAAATGAATCTTTTATTTTACATTCCAATTAAAACAAAACAGTAGCATACGATTACTGTGAAGTTGGCAAATTTTTATCTTAAAATGCAATTGACAAAAATAAATTGCAAAATCGGTTCCACAAAGTGCGAACGACCTTCTGTATATATATATATATATATATATATATATATATATATATATATATATATATATATATATATATATCGGGTGGTTATAAATAAACTTCCCCAATAAACGGCATCCTACAGCGCAAACGGGTGAACGAAATGAACGAAATTTCGTATATAGTCTATACACGAGATGCGCTCACGGAATTTCGAAAAAACGAATTTAGTTCCAAAATGTCCACTAGGGGACGCATTTTCGGGAAAAACATGAAATTTAACACAATAAACGACCAAAACTAAATACATATTAACAATCTAGAACAAGAATTAGGAGTAATAAAATGCAAAACCAGGAAAAGCTGTCAGTTGTAGGAGAAAATGTCGAGATTTGCATGATTAGGAAGAAGAGGAAGCTTTATGCAAAACACGTTAGGATATAAAAAGTTTGCAGACGTTGTCATGTTTAAGTCGAAGTTTCCGGCTGTACTAATGACGGTCTGTTTAGTTTAACGTTCGTTATTATAACTTAAAGAACTCCATAACGCTTCATGTGCGAAGACACAACTGATCAGTTACGATCTGCTGTTGAACACACTGTTCATCAACTTGAAATTTTGCAGGTGAATGAAGGTGGTCATGTGGAGCAGCTTTCCCTACATAGTCCTGGACACGATTAACAACTGCTCCACTTGTGCAATTTCGTCCTAATCTGTTCTTGTTTCTGCAAACTGAACTGTTTTTGTTTCTCCCTTACCTTTAATGTAGTTCGATGACAAGGTGATCAGAAACTAGTCAATAAATGTTAATATTGTTCCTGTATTCCGTTTTGGTCGTTTATTGTGTTAAATTTCATGTTTTTCCCGAAAAGGCGCCCTCTGGTGGACATTTTGGAACTAAATTTTTTTTTTCGAAATTCCGTGAGCGCATCTCGTGTATAGCCCATATACAAAATTTCGTTGCATTCTGTTCACCCGCTTGAGCTGTAGGATGCCGTTTATAGGGAAAGTTTAATTATAACCACCAAGTATATATACACTCAAGAGCCAAAACATTATGACCACCTGTCAATAACGAGTTGGCCCACCTTTGGCGAGCAACACAGCTTCAAACCGCCCTGGCGTGGATGCCAAAAGTCCTTGGTAGATGGCCGGAGACAGATTGTACCAGATGTTTAAGCAACGGTCACGCAAATCCAAGATATTGCGAATTGGTGGTCTTTGAACTCTGAGCTGCAGTCCCATGACATCCCAAATGTGCTCTATCGGATTGAGATCCGCTGAGTTAGGCGGCCAGGACATTAACCGGAATTCAGCATCATGTTCCTGGAACCACTCCAACACAATTTTAGCCTTGTGACACGGGGCGTTGTCCTGTTGGAACATTCCATTTCCAGCTGTAAAAACAGAGGCTATGTAAGGGTGCAACTGGTCCGCAATGATGTTCAGATACCCTGTAGCATTCATGGTCTGCTCTACCACAACCACGGGTCCCAGAGGCGCCCAAGAGAACTTCCCCCAAAGCATAATACCGCCGCCACCGGCCTGTGTATGACCTACTGTACATTGAGGGAGCAACAGTTCGCCTGGAAGACGCCGTATCCTGACACGGCCATCGGAGTGATGAATGACAAACCGTGATTCATCTGACCAGGCAACTCTCTCCCACTGATCCATGGACCAGTCGCGATGTTCCCGGGCCCAGCGCAGGCGCAGTTGGCGATGACGCTTGGTCAGCAAAGGCACACGTGTGGGACGTTTGCTGCGTAGCCCCATATCCAACAGTGTCCGCTGAACAGTGTGCTGCGATACTATTCTACTTGGCCCTGCATTGTATTGGGCTGTCAGCTGAGCCACTGTCTGGTTCCGATTTTGCTTCACCATGCGAGACAGTCTCCGACGACCTTTTTCTTTGATAGCTTGTGGACGTCCAACACCATGTCGTCTACTGCTGGTTTCACCGTTATTCATCCACTTTGCATAAGTACTAACAACTGTAGGTCGCGAACAACCCACGAGTCGTGCAGTTTCGGAAATACTTGTTCCGAGCCTTCGAGCCATTACAGTCTGCCCTCTATCAAAGTCGCTTAGATCCGCAGCCTTTCCCATCACACACAGAAGTAAGTGAAAGAATGATTCTTCAGACTCTCCAGCAGCAGTTAAATACCCCTTCCACATGATCAAGTGCCTTCCACATCATCCAGGCGAATCCATTGCAAAATGTAGGGGTGGTCATAATGTTTTGGCTCTTGAGTGTATATATATATATATTTATTTATGTGTTTGTTTGTTTTTTCTTGTTGCAAATAAAATATAAAGGTTCAATTTGTGTAATGCAAGATTACTGTGATATGTAAATTCAAAATGATAGAATAAATGCTTAAAAGTTTAATATTTATTCGAAAAAAGAAACTTCTCATCACCTTAGAAGGTTTTCGTTTTTAATTGTAACTCATTTGTACTTGTTAATAATAGGATGTTTACAAAAAATCTTTCTAGTCCGTTTCGCTGCTCAATTTAAAAATTCTATTCTGTTTGCAGTAAACTTAAAGGTAATTGTGTTTTATTATCCTCAAAATGGGTAGAAAAAACCGAAGAAGAAAGACATGTACTTTGAATTCTCTTTTTTTCTAGAATTACAGGAATAAGAGAGAAAATGCCCTTAATCTGACATTCATCTATTTTTAAAGGTTTTTTTATCCATTCCCAAGGACTATGTTTATCTCTTTAACTACAATTTATTTATTCGTTTCCCCCAAAAAGTGTTTTGTCTCCCATGGCTGAAATTTTTTGCTGTTATTTATACAAGGGAGGTAAAGATTTTGGAGTTTCTTGAAATTATATGTTTTAAAGCGCCAGCATCAATTTTGATAGAAGCAGCAATTTGTTTTAATATAATAATTTGAACTAAGTACGATATTGATTAATATGATATTAGATTATTTTGAAGGATAATTAACAGTTAAAGGGAGTAACTTTTGAAAATGTATATTACTTTTAAAAATTTGTAACTGTGCCAGAACTTTCAATGTCTACTTGTGTAAAATAAATTGTTACAGAGGCTGTTTGCACATTTTTTAGACGATTTTGGTAAGCGGTAATAAAAAATAGTTTGCTGCAAAAGAAATAATTGCAATTGTACTATGTTTTTAAAATTCAAAATTATCGTCTGTGGCTTGAAAGTTTTGTTTTTATTCAAAATGGCGTTTTTAACAAAACAGTGGTTCGAAGGCTACATTTATGCTCTTTCCGAAGAGAAATATGCATACTCCGTTATCCAAAAACGATGTGAGAGTCATGGTTTTGTGATATCTAAAGCGTCAATAGGTAATATCGTCAACAAGAAAGGAAAAAAACGTCAAATTGGAGCCTCAAGTGGAACAAAAATTTCAAACAAGTATCCAAGGAAAAAACGGACATCTTCGAATATTGAAAAGGTACGTTGTTTAATGTTAAAAGAAAATCCCCCTAGTCAAAGGACAGTTGCAAAATCATTAAAATGCTCGGTGTCCACTGTAAACAAAATGATAAACGTTGATTTAAATCTTAAGAAAGCGAAAAAACGCAATGTGCATCGTCTTCTTCCAAATCATATCGCTGAACGTAGGACACGCTGCAGAATTCTATAAGAGAAACACTTATCCAAAGAAAAATGGAAAACAATTGTCACAATAGATGAATCATGGGCGTATTTAAATGATTGCAACAAAAAAAGAGCCATTTATTATCATAAAAGGGGAGAAAAAAATTTAAGTACATGGTTCAAAGAATCGAAAGAAAGTTTTTCTAAGGGATTCATGATTGTTGCTGGTCTTTCTTATAATGGCAAGTTAAAAATAAAGAGAGTGGAAAAAAATGTCAAGATAAACTCCAAATACTATCAGGAACATATTTTATCGCCAATTTTTCTGAATGAAATACTATCGCTTTACCCACAGTGCCATCAATCTGTGAGACTCCATCAGGACAAGGCTAGCAGTCACACATCAAAATACACTGTAAATTTCCTAAAAGAAATGGAACAAAAAACTGGTATCAAGGCCATACCCTTCACTGATATCCCTACTAAATCTCCCGATGTATCACCTATGGATTTTTGTGTTTTCGGACTTTTAAAATCTGCATTATCCAAACGTCGTCCCAAAACCCTTACAGGACTCTGGAAAGCTGTTCAGGAGGAATGGGATAGAATACCTCTTCTGACACTTCAAAAGGCATTATTATCCTGGAAATTGCGGTGTCGAAAGATAGTTCAGAATAAGGGATGTCAAATAGAACATTTAAAACACAAGAATTTTATGTAATTTAGTTTTGTGAATAGAATATACATCGTCTAAAAATGTGTGAACAGCCTCTGTATAACTTAAAAATCTAAAAATCGCTTTCTTATGATTTCTCAATAGTAAATGCAGTAAGAAAAATAGTCATGTAAAATTAAATGAAACCCGTATACTTCATTCTTTATTTACTAAGTGATAGTTAAGCACCCCTTTCCACAGAATTACCATCACACTCCGGTTAAAAACTTTTCTGAATATTTTTCATTATTAATTCAAAATTTTCACTTTTAGAAAAGATACAGAGGCTAGGGAGAGTGACCGTCTTGGCACTTTGCACGATAAATGTAGTGATGCTCCCAAAAGAAAAAAAGCTTTTGGTATAATGAGGCTATATATATAGATAGGTTTTATCCTCATTTGTTATACAGCTACACTTAACTTCTATGTTACACGTTAAGTCTTCTAGTAAAAATCTTGGAACATCAAAAGGAGAAATAGGCAAAGATTCCTACAATTACTATAAACTTAAGAACTCCACGACGAAAACTTTTATTATCTTCATATATATATATATATATATATATATATATATATATATATATATTATATATATATATATATATATATATATATATATATATATTTATTTATTACTATAGTGATAAATTCATTTGTAAATTAAATAGGACAGTTTGGTTCTGTGCAAAAGTCAGCGTCGCTATTAATAAAGTGAAGGGATGCTGTTGTTTTTGATCTCATGATCTTGATGTACGAAAACTCAAACGTGACAGATTCAGAAAACAGGCTGGAATTTTTATAAAAGCAGGCTTAGAGGCTAAATGAAACTCATTCGATAAATTCATTCATTTGATAAATTCAAGAATTAAAAATCAAACGACTAGTGCTCCAGTGGATCCCTGGTCACTGTCTCCGGTAAGGACAAGGCAGATTTATTTACTATAAAAAGGGTGACATGGCTGCAACAATTACACCCTCAAACTTCTTTTCTGTGTATAAAATTGAATGCAAAACATTCTACAAACTTAGAGTAACAGCGTGATTTTCAAAGTAGAATAACTACAAAATGGCGTAATAGTGAGTGTTTCCGGAACGTGCAACAGCCACGCTGAAGTGCAGTGGCAACTTTTTGACTACGGGACACGACCATCTTGCTCACTAACACCGCATAGGCATCGACACCAAGCCCTCTTGTAATTCTCGGGATGTGGTGGACAAACAAATATTTACGTCTTTATTAAACCTTTTGTAGACTCTCTGGGGTGATACGATATTGGATTACGGAGAACTCACTACCTTGAAGACTGCGGTCTCTCAGTTCTTTTTATATTTTACTTTTTTTGCGTCTTGTTATTTAACTTTCTATGTTCAGCCATTGTAAAAAAAAGTTACATATAGCTCTCAAATGTGGCAAGGACTCTACATACAGAAATTAAACTATTATAGATTCCGCTAGATTCTTAAATTTTCCTTTATCATAACTGGATTATTATGAAGACAGTAACGAAAGATCAGTGTGGTTGCGAATTATGATGATCCTAAAGGAGCCGTAATATATGCAAGAGCATGGGCAATGCGACAAATCGCAAATTATCGATGCATTGTCTAGTTGTAAAGGCTAGAAGGAACGTGCTATGTTTGGGTATGGTACAGAAAGGTCTATACATAGGTAATTGTTGCGGAATGGCTGTACAAAATAAAATCGGGACAAATGCATTGTTCACTACTGCACACCTGAATTCATCGGTTACCTACGCCACCAGTGTTAACAGAATAACTTTCTAAGGAGTGGGAGGGTATCTTGCTTTTAGACGAGGGATTTTCAGTCCTTGGTGGTGTTGACGTTCCCCTTCCCGTGTCTGTGCCTTTGATTTATGCCCTTCGAAAACTGTGATTCAGCAACACTATTGAGTGGCACCGGAACGTACTGCAAAGTTGTCCACCTTGATGATACAGATAGCTCTGACATCGCTGTCAGAAGATTAACGTAATGGATGCTTTATGGAGGCAGCTAATGTAATGGATGCTACTATGGAATTTTATTTCTCTCCCAAGAAGCAGTAATCTTGAGGCTGTACAAAGTTATACTACAAAGTATAGAGACGAAAGAAACAGTCTTCGAATTTAGGATAACGAAGCCAGGAGCATTGATCTAGTCGTTTTTGTTCTTCTCCATTGAGGTGTCTTTGCGGATTAGTCACTGCGTTCGTGATGAGTATGTGTCATTTTTAAATTCAGCGGATACTGACAGCAGTTCTTCCTGCTTATAGATATATCCTCCTTATTTGGTGTAAATACATTCCCCATATTTTTTATTATTTATTGTTATTCGTTCGAGACATTATTTTCGGTCTGCGTATGAATTTCTCTGATAGAAATTTATGAGTTAAACGTGATTAGACCATATAAGAGAACTCACATCCACTGAAATAAGTACATCCTTATTTTTATTTGAATTATTTTCTTAAAACATGTCGACGCACATGAAATGCATAAAATCCCGTAATTATTGACGTACTACTTGTGAATTATCAAACTTTTTTATTAATTTTAATAAGCCTGCATTTATAATTAACCTTTAAACACGTGTTTTTCGCTGTTTTCAGTTGCTTTTGAAAAAATAAATTTTGCCTTTATTTGGAAATACGTTAACAACTGTTATTATAAATGAATATGGTGTGATATATATTAATTTATACTATAAGAACTTATAAAAAATTATTACCTTGCTTTTGATGGAATGCAGTGATGCCAACTCGATCAGAATTGTAGAAAGATACTGGTCCCTGAAAATTGTTTGACATTGAGAATTAGAAGGTGGAGAAAACCAGCTGAACTATGCATACATACATTCATATAATAAAAATAGACTAAAATAATGTTTCTATATTGATATGAAAATTATGTAACTTAAAATCGTATTAGCAAACATTTGAAGAAACGTGAAGTACAGAAAACATTCCTTAAAGAAACTTAATTAGGATTTTTTATAGGAAAATCTGTTGACAAATACTATTTGATGCTGAATTTTATGTACATCTTATTATCCAATTTTCTGCGTTAAGTTTTTAGAGATTTCAGTGTCTTAATTTATTATAGTTCCTTTTTTACTATGGCTGCATTTTTTATTCATCTTTTGCATTTCTAAGAAGTACTGAACCTTTAGATACTATATAACTACGGATTTATTAAGTACCTCATCCATTAAGTAATTGATTTTACTAGGTGCAATGAAACGGACTTATAATGAGCTAGATTTTCCAAAAGTTAAGTTCTTGTCATCTAACACTGAAGTTTCCTATAACAGATTATTGTATAGTATTTTCAGCTTTTTTTTGTGGTTGACAGATACCCGTTTTACCAATATTGTATGTAATAATCAGTTTCGTTCTTAATGCAGGTTTCCATCCATACTGGAATTTTCCTTTTTTAGTTGATAATTAACAGTGTATGAACTGCACACTCCCAAAACAAGAGAATATATGCCCTTGAAAGAAGCTAAAATAATCTCACTTTCAGCGATTTTTCCTAATTCTTTGAGTGTATGAATCAGTGTTTTGTTCACACCACAGAAAAGTAAAAATTACTATCCACACAAAAAAGCGACCGTGAAAAACCAAGTTTTGCTTCACAGAAAGGTTAATACCTGATTCGTGTACGAGAAAAATTTAATTTACAGTTTTAAACCGTACCGTGCGTATTGAAAGAAAAATCTTTTCAGGTTTCAATACATAGTACAAAAATGGTACGTTACTGCATTAAAATGTTTTTACTGAAAATATATCTGTACCTTGGAGCAAAAAGTGCCAAAGTCAATTTTAATCAAATGTCATAGAACATCAGTTTCAGTTTACAAATCTTACTAACTTTTTACAAATTTTACTAACGGTAAGTGTATAAATATTTTTCCATTTTTCCATTTCAGTCATAGTTTTTGCCTACATTCTAGTATTATAATTATCTAGTATTCGATTTCTTTTTCATTTGTCATCCAAATTTCAAAGTTTTGGACTTTGGCCTTTTTTGTTCCAAGGTACAGATATATACATGAGCAAAAAGTTAATAAAAGTTTTAAAAATTGGTCGTAATTTCTTCTAACTTAACGGGATATTGGGGCTATAATGTTTGCGATATAACAAGAACTATTACCAAAAACTGAATAAAAATTTTGCTACTTCCAATCAGTTTGTTTTTTTCGTTAACAAAAATGCTTTATGGGCCAAAGTCTTGCTTTTATATCAAAATCAATCTAAGCACTTTTCTAACCAGAAAATGACCGATTAATTCGGGTACTGAAGTTCGGTTCTACGTATTTGCGTATTCGAATCCCTTGGTTGTCATAAGCGTTTATAGCCATTCGGTAGCTTTAAATTGGTCTATTTAGAACTGATGTAGTGAACAATGAATTCTGAGCGTTTTTAATAAACCAGAAAGGTGCCTCATACATCGAATATTCCAACATTTTCACAAGTAAACGATAAAACGGGTCAAATTGACATGAATATACACCAAAATAATAAAGCAAAAATATTTAGGTAAAATTAATGCAGATGAAAGTTTACTGCTCATTTACACTCATTTTGTATACAACTGTTAGACGCACCGAGGAAAGAGTATCAGCCAAGACAACTGTTCCCTTTTATTGTAGTCCTGTTTATTTGCCTCGTTTAAATGCTGCTCTCTTAAAAAACTTATTGTAGCTTTATTATCAATTTATAGAATTTCAAAAACGTGAGATATTTTAATCAGTAACAAAAATTTTTTTTGATAATACTAACCAGGAAATTTCTTTCCTTTTGAAGATTGACGTGCATATCTGCTCGGCCAACTGACCAAACAGCTGGAACACTGGTCTTATGTAATTCTGTAGCTTTAGTTTTGCTGTTGCTGTGGATGTTTGTGGCCACCTGAGATAAGCTTCAAACTGTAAGTCCTTATCTGTAGCAAAAAATCACCTTCACATTCCCCCTCCCTTAACAAAAAGGCTTATTTGGAGTACTAACTCATCCATTGTATTAAAACCCTTTGAATATAAGCTACAGTTAAAAAAAGTGAAGAGGTTTTTTGAAGGAAGTTCCCTGATAATTATAATAAGTAATTCTTGTTAATGAAATATAGATGCACAAATGTGCATAAGAAACATATCCTCGATTATCAGTTTTCTAAATGCTGCCTTTCAGCATTGCATGTGGTTGAAGATATTGTGTAGATGGAATCATTTTTATTTTATTTCACGTTCTTTTATCAGATTTAAGAACACGGTGAAGAGAAAAGAGGACCAGAAGCCGGCTTCTCTCAGGTTCAAGTAGCAGAGAACTTGGATATAAACTTCAAAGTGTGCATTTACAGCATTTCACTACACCGATAAAGAGAGAGATACAAAGACTTGAAGAAGCGCCTCTCAGAAGTGCGATAGTTTGCAGATATTGTTGTCGATTGAACATCAAAGTCCTGTACACAACATGAAATAGATGTGGGATTTGCTTTAATAAAATATTGTATTAAAGCAAACCATTCATCAAAACCTAATGCAATCGAACTTTTTTAGTAGAAGGTTAGTAATTCGTGTGCTTTAAAAACTCTTCTTACATAAGCATTCACTCGAGCTTATGCAAGAAGCATCGTTTCTAGAGCTAAGATGAGGATCACTTTCTGTTTAACAGAGGAAATATCAAACTACAAACGTTCTTGGTATTTTATCTAATACCCCAGTCAAAATAGACCCGATTTTGACGAATGTCTAAAAAAAAATATGAAAGTTTTTAAATTTGGTGGAGATGTTTGTTTAGGCATGCTAATGAACGTACTAAAAGTCCCCACCGATCAGACTTCAGCTTTCGCCGCCATCTTGGAAAATGTGTACACTTTTTTGGTTTTTTGGAAATATCTTTAAAAATATTGATTTTATAAAAAATAATTACATACCTAAATTAAAGAGCATTAAATTATGAACAAAAATCCTTCATAACATTTTTTATATGTCTAACAGGAACAAAGATAATTGACTTTCAAAAGAGCGCACTATCACACCTGGGACGCGCAAGCGCGGTTCCCCATCGCGGTGGGGGGAAATACCCGCGCATGTGCATACCATAATTAGCCAAATTAGTTTTACACTAAATGGGAAGGTTTTTGTATTTTTTCAAGTAACTAGGGAAATATTAACTTTACGTAAAAAAGTTTATTTAAAAAATTAAAAAACATTAAATTATGTACAAAAACGATTTTATACATTTTTGTCGTTAACCTAACAGGAACGAAGATATTGACTATAAAATGCGCTTTGATAATGGAGGTAGCTTCTACAAAAAACAATGCACAAAAAACATATATTATATATTTTTTAAGTCTAACGCGAGCAAAGATAATTGACTTTGGAAAGAGCGCACTATCACACCAGGAACGCTCATGCGTGGGTGCCCATCGCGATAGCTGGAAGACACGCGCATGTGCATACCGTAAGGCGCCAAATCGGTCTTACCCTAGTATTTTCCTAGCCCGTTAATAGTTAGTCACCGTTCCGTGTGCGTCTGTGAACAATGGCTGATACGGAACTATGTTTTATATGTAAAAAATTAATGTCAAATGATGATTTCGTGAATGTAGGAAAAAAGGAGATCGACGCTTTAAAGAGAGCTAGTGTCCAAAGAAAAGACAATAAGCATGAACAGCTGAAACATTTAAAATCTGTTTCGATTCATTCGCTTTGTCGGAGAAATTACACCAGACCAGGAAGTATAAAAGTTGATTTAAAAAGAAATGCAGAAATCAGGTCAACATCCCAAAGTGAAGAGCGCGCGGTAAGTTTACGATCTTTTTTTACCTCAGTTCGATTTTCGAACAAAATGTTTCTATTGTACGGCAGTGATAGACAAAGAATTGAAAGTAAAACAAAAGAAAAAACCAACTGACAGGCGAAGAACTATATACGAAGTTAGGAGTCTCGAAATGAAAAACAAAGTTCTTGAAGCTGCAGAGAATAGACATGACCAGTGGGGAGAGAAAGTTCAGTGTCGTATAATAAACGTTGCTGATTTAGTTGCAGCTGATGCGATTTATCACTAAGATTGCTTCATGACTTTTTTTCTACACACTGCACCAATCAGAAAGAGAGGGCGGCCTGAGTCGGATTACGTCTCAGCAGCTGTGGTCGAAATATAATTCTTCCTTGATAATGACGACTGTCAATTCTCTACCTGAACTCAAATCTCAAATTACAGGGCTAGTTCCAGACGACATCACTTTGAGAAATAAGTTGAAACAAAAATACGGGGATGGCATTATTTTTGCTTCAAACTCCAAAAAAGTTACTGTCATATGTTTACGTAATACTGGAATGAAAGTCTCATCAGACTCTTGGTACGACAAAAGGATACGAAATGATCGCGAGGAGCGTCTACGAATAGTACAAACTACTGCAGCCATAATAAAAGAAGATATCCAGACACCAGTTTATGACACTCATTGCTACCCTCCAAGCGATAACTTTTTCAGAGATGTAAACAAGGGCATTCCAGAAAACCTAAAATCTTTTTTGGATCACTTGATTATTAAAAAAAAGACTGCTAAGGCGGAAAAAAAGTCACTTCAATTAGTCACGCCATTATATCAGCGCTAAGACTACGATCATTTATGTCTCCTCTGCTCAATGGTCTTGATTTATTTTTGTACAAAAAGTTCTGTTCCAAGAATTTAATAACAATGCTCTCGAATTAGGGATTTTGTTCTGCTTACTATGAAGCCCAAACACTTGAGATGTCAGCCATAAATCATCCGCAACCCAAAATGCGCGAGGGATCATTCTGCCAATTCGTATTTGACAATGCAGATTTCAATGTGTCGACAATCGATGGCCTGAATGCGTTTCATAGCATGGGGGGGGGGGCATTGCTTGTTTTACTCCAGCGTCAGCAGTGGAATCCGGGACGAAAATTAAAAAAATTAACCGAACTTACATCCGCATCGACCGTAGGCAAAATGGGAATCATTCCTCTGGAAACGTTTGACAATTTTCGATGGCCTGGGTTAAAAACAATTACTATCGAAGATTTGAATGTCTTAAATCCTTTAGAGGAAGATTTACCACTGAATAAACCATCTGATATCTCCTGGATGTGTGCTAAGTGGTTAGGTCTTCCACAGATACCTGAATGGAAAGGAATTTTTCCATTGTATAACCAGAAACCAGCGTTGGGAAAAGACTAAAGTAATACCCCTTCCTTTTGTTAATTCACCACCAAGCAAGTATGACACCATTTTCACTGTGCTGAAATATGCTGCCCAACAGTGTGTTAAAACGCACCAAAGTCTTTCATACTCACGTTTGACCAATCACTGTATATTAAAGCTCGAGAGATAGTCGCAGCAACATCCAATCCATTATTATCAAGTTGTATTGTGAGGCTTGGTGGATACCATCTTTTAATGTCATTCTTAGGCTACATTGGGCACATAATGACTGAAAGTGGGTTAAAAGAAATACTCACTTTGATTTATGCACCTACGTCAGTAGAAAAAATGTTGCCTGGCCATGCATACGCTAGGGTCGTCCGAGCTCATTTATTGACCCAAACAGCTTTAGCAAAAGTAATTTTTGACGGCATGGACATATCGGATTTGGAATGTAAAAATCTCCGTGAGTTGTTTCGAGATTTTGCTACTGAACCACCATCGCAAGAAATCTTAAACGCACACACTCAAATACGAGCCATCGAAATTAAAATGAGGAAGACTTTGGAGCATCTGAAAAAGAAAGGCCCAACTGCAGCCCTTTGGGTTCAGTACTTTCAAATGGTAACTGTCATGAAGGAATACATTTGCGCAGAACGATCGGGTGATTGGAATGAACACCTTCGTTGCGTTCATCAAATGATCCCAATTTTTTCACGCAAGCGGCTATTTTTTATATGCTAAAGCTTGCCACTTATATCTGCAGGACATGCTCTGCCTTAGGTCCACAATGAATACAGAAGAATATGACAAATTCGTCAAAGAAGGCTATTTTGCAGTTCGAAGAACGGATAAATTTTGGAGTGGGGTGTGGTCAGACAATCGAGCAAACTTTGATGCGCAGCATGAAAAACACCGGTGGGCGTACCCGTGGCAGAGGAATTACTGATAGTGTCCTCAGTAAATGGATCTTGGGGACGACTGTTACTCACGGCATTTGAGAATCTTTCGAAGACTTCAGTGGGAAAGTGTTTGTCTCATTCGATTAACACGTTGATTTACAAAAGTCACGTAAGGAAAGAGACGCAAGTGATGTCCAGAAACTTGCAGATTGGTTTGAAAACCATCCACCGTTTCAGAAGAATGATAAAATAATGTCAATAGCCTCCGGAGTTATTGGAGACGCAAGAATAAACTGCTACAATGCTATCGATGTTGGGAATAAATCAATGACAAAAATTGTAGGAAAAATTTTTCAGATGTGAAGTTCTCACGGAATGACAAAGTTTTACCCATTGCAATCGTCAACTGTACGATGAAAATAAACGGCATCAATACAGTTGTAAACCCGCTATTGCTTTTTCAGAGGATAGCGATTGCTAAACAAACCGAAGAAGACCTAGCAACTTATTTGGAATATGAGTTAGCTCCAGTTCCGCTCTATTTAATGAAGCCGGCATGCGAAAGACAACGAAATCGACCTTGGACGACGTTTTTGAAGTTTCAAACAAAGACCTTAACCTCCTGAACTGCGTCAACATTGTAGACGGTGGTTTCCTCCTACACCGTGTCAAATGGGTAACACAATTAACTTTTTCGGCTGTTTGCACAAATAACGTTAACTATATAAAAAATAATTATGGGACCAACTGTATAGTCGGTTTTGATGGCTACTCCAACACTACTTACAGTACAAAAATATGTGAACAAAATCGACGGTCTGTTATGAAAAATCTGTAGACATAAATTTTGACGAAAAAATGCCAGTTACTGTTCAACAACAACAGTTCCTTTCAAATGAAAACAACAAGAGCAAATTGATCTGCATGCTATTAACTGAGCTGGAAAACAATGGGATTCGATTCCGACAAAGTAATGACGAAGCCGACATTCTCATTGTAAACACTGCAATTAGTGAAGCATGCTCTGGTAAAAACAACGTTGTAATCATTGGTGAAGATGTTGATTTCCTGGTTCTATTAATAGCTCTCGCTCCTAAGGAAAAATACATTTTCCTTATCAAACCAGGCAAAGGAAAAGTAGAGAAAAAAATATATTCATCAAATAAACTGCAATCATTGGGACTTACCAACAGTATCCTTTACCTCCATGCGTTCAGTGGATGCGATACCACTTCTGCAGCATTCAACAAAGGAAAGAAAAAATGCGTAAAAATGTTCCAAAGTACAGATATGAAAGACTATGTGACAGCATTTAATAATTGCAACTCATCGCACAATGATGTCGCTCAAGCAGGCGAACGCTTTTTTCTGATCTGGTATGGAGCACAACCCAGTGAACAGTCCCTAAATAAGTTTAGGTACAAATGCTTCGCAAAATCTGTCACTAAAATAAAACCAGATATTTCGTCTCTTCCTCCAACTGAAGGAGCAGCCAGGCAACATTCTTTTCGGGTGTACCACCAAGTGCAAAAGTGGCTTGGGAATGAGTTGAATCCTGAAGTGTGGAGCTGGAAGCGTCAAGAGAAAATTCTTGTGCCCATCACAACTATGGATGCAGTAGCTCCCGATTCAGTTTTAAACATAGTGTTTTGCAACTGTAAGACTAACTGTGGAGTAAGATACAGATGTCGGAAAGCAGGCATCAACTGCACAACGGCCTGCAATAATTGCAATGGGGTATGTCAGAATGGCATCAGCCCTGTTGATGATGACGATCGAATGAAAGAACTTGATGAATGGGCCGATGCTAGCGGATCCATTGACGATCTATACATGCCTGACGAAGGGGAGAATCCCGTACCGAAAAAAGCACGTAAATCCTGAAGTAGGTAAGCTTGAACAATTATTCGCAATAGAAATCTGATAGTGAATACCCTCAAGTTTACTACATTCATGTATAAAATTAATAATGATTAATTATCTACATAGCCAAAAACATTAAAGTCTATTTTCTTGTGTTTAAAGAATGCCGAAAAGTGGGAGAGGTTAGAAATTCAAAGGAGAGCGCCTGCACAGAGACTTTGAAGCTACCTCCATTATCAACGCGCATTTTATAGTCAATATCTTCGTTCCTGTTAGGTTTACGACAAAAATGTATAAAATCGTTTTTGTACATAATTTAATGTTTTTTAATTTTTGAAATAAACTTTTTTTACGTAAAGTTAATATTGCCCTAGTTATTTGAAAAAATACAAAAAACTTTCCCATTTAGTGTAAAACTAATTTGGCTAATTATGGTATGCACATGCGTGGGTATTTTCCCCCACCACGATGGGGAACCGCTCTTGCGCGTCCCAGGTGTGACAGTGCGCTCTTTTCAAAGTCAATTATCTTTGTTCCTGTTAGACATATAAAAATTGTTATGAATGATTTTTGTTCATTATTTAATGCTCTTTAATTTTTGTATTTAATTATTTTTATGAAATCAATATTTTTAAAGATATTTCCAAAAAACCAAAAATGTGTACACATTTTCCAAGATGTCGGTGAAAGCTCAAGTCTGATCGGTGGGGACTTTTAGTGTGTTCATTAGCATGCCTAAACAAACATCTCCACCAATTTTCAAAACTTTCATATTTTTTTTAGCCATAAAACCTAATTTGACTGGTCTATAAAGGTCGTTTGGTTTTAAGCGCTACGGCGATCTTTTGAAGCACAAGGGATAGTTAAATGGCAAAAGAGATGGCCTTGGAATCGGCGATTTGCAGCTGTCGGGTGTCATATCGTTAAACGGAAGTATGTAGTTCCATTTGTTCGAGGATTATAAATCTGTGAACTATGAGGACGAGACCTACAAATATGATCCCTGTCCAGAAGTGAAAGTTCGTATTAACCTTTTTTTAATGGATGATTACACTCATCACCTAGGTGCCAAACTTTGCGATAGTTTCCATTAGCATAAGCAAGTTCAGAAAATTTACAATGTGATCAATTTTGTGGTCAAGAGCACTAAAATGAATCTAAGGGATTTTTTGGGTTAATAAGAGATAGCTCTCATCCGTTCAATAAATAACGATCTACCAACCACCTTATTCGAGGAATCGTCTTTATAACTAAACAACATTTGATCGGATCTATATTGTCACTAAGTCTGCTCGCATAGTATAAAAAGAATGCATTTAACGTACAATATTTTACGGGATAAAGTATATTAAATATCACATGTGATATTTTAAAGGACATGAGTCTTTGGGAACAATACTTGTAAAAACTTTTCTGTAACAAAATGTTTATTGTATGGTTTGGATTGTGTGTCTCAGAAGCCTTTACTTTCTAATGAGGGATTTTCTAATCTTTAAAAGCTTTTTACTGTAATTTTAGAGATTTTTTAGGAAATGTACTAATAAATCGTGAATTTATCTAAAGAAATTTTGTATATAAACTATGAATTCATACACACCTTCATACACGCTTGCTACTCAAATGCACATAGAAAAACGCTCAAACGTGCACATGCATATAAATGACGAGAAATTTATAGGCGGTGTGATAATCAAGCCTTATATTGATTGAAATATTACTCTACGCCTTTTTTTTGAAAAATGATAAAATTCCATATTATAATCGCGTGAAAAAAGTTTTTTTTTTATAGAGTGCAAAATTTAAACTGTAAAGAAAAATATGTAAGCATACTTTTACAATTTTCTTCAAGTGATTTATTTTTGCTCTCTAAAAATTTTTTCAAGGAGAAATGAATAAAAAATCAATCACCTGAAAATAAAATAAACTCATCTTTCTCCTCAGGAAAACGTGATTTTTTTTCAGAACCACGAGTGCGCCTTTCAAACAAACAGCAGAAACATCAAAAACAAAAATAAATAAAAAAACGCTGAAAACAGACCATTTTGGGGACAATTTAATTACTTCTTTTAAGGTGAACAAAATAACTGTTCAAAGTAAAACAGATGATAGACAATAGGGCGCGGTAGCCCGGTTGGCAAGAGCATCGGCTCAGTGATCTGAACGTTCTTGGTTCGAAGCTCGTCGCTGCAAATGTACCGCCGTGTTCACTAATGGTGGCCGGGGCACGTAAAATAGGGCGTGACTACAATGTCCTCCATGTTCTCAAATTTACCTCTGGAGGTGCGGGGTTAAGTGTTCCGTTCTCGTCACTTGACTCGGTTTAAAATTACGGGACCGGTCATTTAGTCAAGTCGGACTCCGACCCTTGCGGTGCTATTAAAAACCGGAGCCGCGCCTTCATCGCCCATAGCCTTCGGGACTTGACCTGATGTTACATGTCGGTCAAGGGGCATAAGCAACAACAGATGTTAGACAAATACATATTATTAATGAAGAATTTTAAGTGAAACAAATTGATAGTTAGGTAATAAGATTAGTCTAAAAAAAATGTTTCGCCTCTGTAAAAAATGATGCTTATTTCTACTACTACTCTCCCTTTTCGCTGCTTATCACATAAGCAAATATTGTAATGCATAAAATATAAAAAAACTTGAATATAAACTTATATATGAATAATAGTTTGAATTATTTTAATCCCTTTGTTCAGTATTTAGACCAAGATAAGGCTCTTTTGTGTAAAAAATATTCGAGATTTAAATTATTAGAAGGAAAAAGCAATGATCCTTTATGGACAAGAAAACGCCATTTTCGGTAATTTATTACAAGAATAGTTAAAAGGATGAACCTTATACAGAAAGAGACTAAGTTTTATCCATAGCGATAGAAGAATCAACAGCTTGATGATGTTTATCAAAATACTTAGATATCTGGACTTTTTTGCTTTATTACGCGTTCTGCTACTTTCCCATATCTAATGTAACGAGTTATTCGAACTTCTGATACGTAATAGTTTCTATTGCTAATATATTTGTAAGGATATATTCTGATATCTGTAGGTTATGTATACACACGTTGCGCTGCAATATTTATGTAATGGGAGTTTAGATCTTGTGTTTAGTTGTTAAGTTGGAGAAAAGTATTTAAATTTTCGCGTTTTGAAAATAAAATATCCTCATATGGGATGGCTTAAGGCTGCTATGTACTAAGAAAAAAAATCGCATTTCCCTTTTCCTCTTCTTGCAGACTCTTGTGTTGGGATGAGTTCAGTTGACAGTTCGAGAATTCTAACCCCCTTAGGATTGATATTTTAAGGGATTGTAATGGCTCTCTCTCTATAGGGGGATTAAGCGCAGCCCCCAATTTTTTTAATTTAAAATATATTTTTGTCAACTATTTACAGGTACATAAATGCTAATAATCAAATAAAATTGGTATTGTCAGATAGCCTGAACTTTTCTGCTAAGCGCTACAGGATTCATTTTATAAATTTCGTCCACCGAAGGAATTTATGAGCGTTTAAAATACACTATACCAGATTTTCCCCTTAATAATTTAAATCTTAAAATATTAATTGCATTTTTTTAAATTAAAAAATGTAAACAAATGTAAATTTTTTTCTCTATGACGGAGTACATTTTTTTTTATAAAAAATCTTTGAATCCAAGTCGGCAATCCGTGGACAAATTTTCTCCATAGCTTAACATTGAGGTGAGCGAATCCAATGGGTTTAGTACATAGCAGCCTTAAGGTATAAAAATCGAATGTTTTCTATTGCCTCCTTTTTGAGTTAATACCGTATCTGGAAGTCTCTGAAACGTTGCCACCTAATATTTTAACATGGTATCAGCAAACAAAGAGGAACAAGCTAATTAACAGAACGTTTGAGATAATTAACATCAATTTCACAAATTTTGAAATTAAAAACTGTTTATTAGCTTGTTACTATTAAAAACTGTTTTGAAATTAAAACTGTTTATTTGTAGACATACATGTGTGTGGTAAGACATTGATATGCTCTATCAATAACGTGATTTTTTTAAATCGAATAACATGAAGTTTTTGAAGATGCTTGAAGAAATTAAATAGATGTAAGGTGGATCGCTGCAAGTGCTGACCAAGACTTACAAAGTTTGAATTTGAATTGACTATACAAATTTGGTTTTAGCGGCTAGAAATGCGAACGTGTTTACAAATTAGAAACAAAACTTTATGATTAAAAGATGCATTTAATTGCTTTTAATTGAACAATTTCAAATTTTTAGAACCGTTAATATTTGTAAGATCCATGGTATGCATTTGCCCTGAAAAAACGAGGTAAGTTCGTATCTGACAGCTATTTAATGTTCGTTTTTCTCTACAACGACTTTGGGATAAGTGGAAATAACCCGTTTCTTGACAATTCTTTAGCTGTTTGAACTCTTGAACAGAATGATATTCCATTGAGTTATGCATTTTTTCCCGTTTAGGGTCCAGAAAAGTGAATCAAAGGGAAAAAACACAATACATAACAATGGTGAAACTTGTAATAAGAATAGTTTAATATATCAGTCTAGAATTCATAAAAAACGAAATTTTTCTCATAATAATTAAAACAACAAAAATTGCACTTAATATTATTATAAGTTATAACCCGAGAATTCTACTTGAAACACAGCTTCTACCTGTCGTGGGGTACGACATATAAAAAAAAAGAAAATAGAAAAGGTGCAGAAAAACCAATTAACAAACGGGACGGAAAATGGAATAGTAAAATGACGCCAGACGATACGAGAAGAATGTAAGGGGGATACAATATGTTAGGAGTTCAAAAAGGGCAGACAACCCAATTAAAGCGACAAGTCGGCGGTGCTATGAGAAAATTGAAATGACACTGGATCAGACAAAGGACCGGATGAAGAAGAAGAAATTGAAAAGCAACAATTAAGAGTCGAAACAGCGAGGGGTATAGATAGAGGAGACATCGAGATGAAAAGGGAATTGTGGACAAAGAGAAGAGGACCCCACACATAGGAGATGTTCTGGGAAAACACGATTCCTAGAAAAACAGGAATGAGTCGAAGACGGGATTGTTCGAATATAAAACGCCCCTCACTCTAATTGGTTAAAGAAATGATTAGGGGATGAAAAAGTTAACGAATCAAAGTGGAAGTAAAAAAAAAGGTTGAACATGAGAGACGAATGAAAATGTAAAAGGCGGGGCGTTGAGAAGATAATAAAAAATAGAGAGAGTGAGAATATAAAATAATCATATATTGATTTTGACTCTCAGACTTAGCACCCAAATAGAGAGTTGTCGCCTCGTAAGCGAGAAGGCAAAAGAGAATATATGGGAGATTGCGCCCCGACTTAGCGCATCGCTGTAGGCCGGCAACCCAACGATGAGAGGAGATTAGACGAATAGTGGAGCCGAGAAAGATTGCCTGACCCCCTCAAGCTAGCGATGAGAGGAGCATAGAGGAGCATGGGAGCCGAGATAGATTGCTTGACCCCTGCAAGCTACCGATGAGATGATAGTAGTTGAGACACGGAACCAAGACAGAGTGCGTGACCCCCACAAGCAAAAGATGGAGAACCGACCCGGCCATTAAAGTCTGCCTATTCCCATGACAGGGAGCGAGTCCGACAACCGTGTTCACCAACGAAAGTGAATCCTGAAGAAAAATATCCCAATAGATGCACATGAATATGCCAGCCAAAGTCCCTTCTGCAGTCTGCAAAAATGGAGGTAACCTTTTATTAACTATTGCCAAACGTCGTTAAATACCCGAGTCTTATATTATAGGCGGAAGTTAAGGAATAATATATATATTGCGTACTGAAATGAAATTAATTTAAATAAATGAAATAGTGCAGTCAAATAATACCTTGATATAATGAGTATTTCTTTAGGTTCATAATTAATAATAATATAATTGAATGTGTACTAATATTTGTATTGTGTTAATAAATTAATGTATTGTTTAGAATTAAGAGTAATGGTATCATTGCCTACCACTATACCCAATCACGATCCACCCAAAGTAAACCTACCACACTACCCACCCTATTTTTGTAGTAGGAAGAACACAAACACTGTCACTTCTGTCATATGAACTGATTTTGTGTAGGGTCTTAATAGTTGTTGAGCCGCTATCATCAAGTACAGGAAGAAGAATAGTTGAACTCTTTTTCCTCTATCTGATAATGGGAGAACTTACTTTCAAAAGATATGACCTCAGCAATGAAGTGCTTCACGTGTTTCTTCCCAAAAAATTTTACTAGGACGCAATCACCGACAGTCAAGTTCTCAGTTGTGTTAAATTGAAATGCCTCCTCGTCAGGGTTGACTGCCGTCTTTTCCATGAACTAATCTCAATTTCCACTTCCACTGTCACAATATCAGACACTTGAAATATCGTCATCAGATTCTAAGCTTTCACTTTCGTCCTTTTATTTTTCTTAATTTTTTTTTTTCAGTTTAAGAACCTTTGTGTTTCTTTCGTTCATTTTGAAGTGATAATAAGAATCCATGTGTACTACCAGTAGTAAAATGAAGTAATAAATGAGCAAATAAAGAACAAATATAGAATATAATAATTTAAATCAAAGCGGAAGTGTGTCCTAGTCCGTACTAGCCCCACTAAATGTATCTGCACTTACTCCATGACAGAACTTTTGTTGGGTAAGTGCAGATCTGTGTTTAACGTTTAAAAATCCAAAAGTAGATGAGACAACTGATAATACAATTAAACAACAATATCAAAGGTTTAAAATTGCTATAAAAAGTCTTGAAACAGCTTCATCTAAGGTGGAGGATTATTTATAACGATTCCGACACCCCACTGACTAGTGTAAGGGGAATAAACATGTGACACTTTGTAATAATCTCCGGATGTGTATGCTTAGCGCTAGCTCATTTCGGTGCCTACCGTGTGAAAGCCCGTGTCTTTTACTGTACATTTTTACATATGACTCGACAACAAGTTTACGACCTTAAAAGTCATGTGGGCGTTATGCACTTGCCCCGACTCACCTTACATACAATACAGAGTTTCGAAACAAATGCTTTAGAATACCATTAATATTACTTCATAGGAGTGTTCTGCAGAAATCTAACAGGCCCTTGACTTACCATTCTTCCAAGCTTTTTATAAAAATGACTCGCAAAAATGCTTTTAAATCGAGGTCTAATGAATCCTCTAGAACAGTGGTTCCCAACCCTTAGAAGCTTGCGGGACCACTAAGCCAGAAATCGGACCATGTGCAGACCCCCCTCCCCACCGACTTCAGGGGGGGGGGACCCTCCGGGGGTATAGGGGTGTAGAATATCCCTCAGGCAAAAGGAATATAGGATTAATGTACTCAGATTCTAACGCATCATATTCAAATAATAAAATAATTATGTTAAACTTTTAAGACATTTTAATTCAACACCTGATAGTCATCAGATATATTCGGTCCATCGAGTTCAATGAACATTGCTATCAAAATCCTCATTGATTTGGCAACTTTTTAATTTGTGGTACCGAACCACTCCCGAGGCTCTCGCGGACCACCGGTTGCGATCCACTGCTCTAGAGAAAAGCACTGGTCTACACTAAGTAAACATTCTTCTTTTGTTCCTGACTCCCCGCGTTTTGCCTCGATCACATGTTTGAAACTTTTGACCGGCCACGACCATCTCCAAGCACATTTTTTCCGGATTGGTCTGGCCAATCCGGATTCGCCCGACTGCGTCTTGTGCTATTCGGGCCAATCTATGACTGCTTTACATCTTGACGTGCGGCCTGCAATTTTGAATTTTAATTCCCTAGTCTTGAAGTATTGGAGAGCCCGTGGTCTAATGGCTTAGTGGCCAAATGAACGGCATTTGTAAAATAAATAAATAATTTACGTGGTTGTAAAATATATTTTCCCCTCAGGTTGTAAGACTTTGGCTCTCATCCTCCTAGAAGACATACACTAAAGGGGGAAATCTGCTGCTAATTTATGACTACTCTCTGTGATGACAAAACAGTTTAGCTGGTGAATTACTATAATACCAGGGGCCCAGTTAGCCATAATTTAATGTGAGGAAATAAATGAATGTTCGGTAAAATTTTAAAAATTTGTCTAGAAATATAGCGAATAATTCATTTACCGTATGGAGATGTATGTGTAGTTTCCGTATTCTATTTCTGCTAATGAGGAACAACAGCATTTCGGATCATTTCATGGTTAGTAAATATGGTTATTCGGAATTTTCAGAATTTTCGTCACATAGTGCACACGTGAAGGAAACCCATGGGAAAAATTGTGTTTTAGAAGCTTGCCTTTAAGACATTATCTTTCCTTTTTCCTACTGAGTCCAAGGAAATAGAGGAATCAGACAGCATATTGTTTGCATCTTAATAATCTTGACATTTTTCTGATGCGCATGATAGTTACAGTTAGGGCTTCAAAAGCCGACGTAAGTCCCAGATATAAAACTTATTACAGACCTCGTGAGTCGATCCCTCAATGCTCACTGCCTGCAGGAATCTCTTTCTCCCTCCATCCCCATATAATCTGGACGGGTTGCATTATTACATTCTAACGATTTTATTTCTCATTTATTGTTATTAATGTTGTGATACAACATTAAACTTGTTATTAATGTTGTGATACAACATTAAACTTGTTATTAATGTTGTGATACAACATTAAACTTGTTATTAATGTTGTGATACAACATTAAATTTAAGGCTTCAGATTTCATGTATCAGAATAATCTCTATCTTTATCATCTCACTTTTATTAAATTATTAAGTGATTAATTTTATAACTTTTTGTGATCCCAGGTTTGATAGTGTCAAACGATTTGCATGCCCATCGAAATTCATTGCATCAAACTAACGGTCACTGAATGGTATGAAACGAAAATGATGACGAGAAAGCATGAAGAGTATCACTTCTTTGTTATAGCGTTACAGTACGAGACCTTCTATCAATTTCAGGGTATTGCCGTAGAAGAAATTTGTAACGTTTTAGTGTTGTAAGTAAGCGTATGGATAAGTTATAAATAGAAGAAACGAAGTTCTAGAAAATTTTCGCAAGACAAGTTTGTAGAGAAATAGTATGAAAAATTATAGGTATTTGTAATAAGATTTCATGTTTTAAAAATGAATTGCTGCACCATTATTTTAAGTATATTTCAGAGAAAGAAATTGAATGTATCTACTATCTACCTCCCATCAGGATTTTGCAAAATGTTTAAAAAATACGTCAGAAAAAAATATTAAAATGAATTTTTGTATCAACCCAAGAAAGAAAACGTTGATAAAAAAGAATCTGTGCCTTTAAAGTGTACGTAATTTCAAACGTTTTCTTTGGAAAGTAAACTAGGATGGTTTAATGCGAAGAGCCAAACTTAAATCGGCAAGACCTAATGTGGAGTGCTAATCTGCTTAGGTGGAGATTTTGACTCTTCTTCATCTCCGTTCGTGAGAGGACACAGGTGCATAGCTATCTATCCGTAGTAGTGAATGTAAATAAAATCTTAGATTTGCTTGAGGAGATTTTTCAGAGTTTACGTAGATGGTAGGTGCGCTATCTTGACAGCGCTGAAAGAGTTACACAACTAAGCTTCTCACAGTCGAAATTAATTACGCATATATTTGTCATTCTAAAGCATAATTTTAAAAACATACCGAAAGAAAAGAGTTGAGGGAAAACAGAAAATAATGGACAAAAACTGAAAACTTATGGATGAAAACCTACAATACAAATTATTCAACATATTGAGTAATTTTTCTGCAATAATTGTTTAAATTTATTTATTTACTTATTTATTATAGTGATACATTTCGCAATAAAGCACATTCTGCCAAGCTAGCTCAAATTTGCTTAATATCTGGAATGAGTTTCTCTCCGAAAAATATTTGATCCTTTTACACAAGCAAAAATGTATGTTGTCAAATTTTCTTTCAATATATTATCTAAAGCACATTAAAAGCTGAAACCTTATGAAACAACAAATAAAAATAAGGAAGAAAATATCGAAGAAGGTTTTAGTACAGTAGTTATTTGATTATTCATGATTTATCTAACAAATTTTTCATCTGCATTCTATATTAATCGGTTATTCTCGGGGAAATTCCATTATTAATAGGTACAATAATCGCAAATCTGAAATTTTATGCTTTTTGTTGTTCATAACAATTCCACTTTTTTTAAATGGACATTGTTATGTACCACAAACATAAAGAACTAGACTCAAAACAAATGAGACTTGGGCACTTGTTAACAAACCGAGGTGAAAAATCTAAAATCTCATTATCAACGTTTTATAACAGCGAAGAACTCATTACTGAATATTTAAAATTTTCTCTTGAATTCTTCTCCATAAAATGTTTATCTGTATATTCAGAATTAATATACACATTAAAAAACCTATCTTATTCAAATTAAAGTTATATGTATTCCACTTATTTAGATACAAACAATATTAAAAGAATATTTTATCATGTTTTAAAATTATTTATCCTTCATTACGGTTATCAAAATTAGATGATAGAAGGAGTTAGGTTAATGATATATTATATATATATATATATATATATATATATATATATATATATATATATATATATATATATATATATATATACTACAAGGATATTATGAGTTTTAATAAGAGAATATACTCACCCAAAAATATTATAATGATCACAAAACACATACGCATATGCATAAAAAATGTAGGAGATATTATTATCAGGAAATATTATAATTACGGTATCATTATGGGAAAGTAAAGGTCGTTGTTAACAACATTAAATTTTTCAAAGAATTCTAAAGGATGAGTTAAAGTATAGATTATTTTTAAGAATTGCAAAGTTAAAATTCAAGAGATCTAATACTATCCATTGAAAAGGTATGTTTAACCTTTCTTTTACTCCATGAGAAAAAGGAAAATGAATTTGTTTGCCCCGAAACCGTTGCTTTAGCATGTAATATATTGAACCATTTAAATGTATAAAAGTGATTATAATCTTTCCATTATCTAATTAAAGAAGTCCATGTAGCCCTTGTGCAGCAAAAGATAATTGTAGTGCTCTCAACCAACCATTAATTAATATAGTTTTATAGAAATAGTAGAAATTACTACTCCATAAAAATTGTGTTTTAGGAAAAAGATGTTTTACGAGAAAGAAAATTTACCACACCTTCCAATAATAATAATAATAATAAACATTACTCGTTTCATAAGCTGTTATAAAATCTAGATTTGAATTATGATATTTGAAGAAGAATTTTCTTTTTTTTATGTTTAAAATTCAAGCTACCGATGTAAGTATGCAAAAATACGCTTTTCTATTTCGCCAGTTTTAATTAAATGCTTTAGTCTGAAGAAATTTTAACGGTTGGTTGGTAGGTATATAGCATTTCTGTCAACTTTTTGTGCACAATAAAACATGAAGTAAGTGCATTGTATTTGCACCTAGGTTTGAAACCAACTGCCACCTTCTGATTAGAACTTTTCTAATGAATTCCGGCTTTATTTGTTTGCTTCGTAAACGTGTGTGTCCCTTGCGTGGGCCAGTGGTTGCTTCATATTTCAGGTGTCTCCGTATACTGTCTCCTACCACGACGTTCTTCTGAAATTTCCCCTAGTTTCCTTTATTTGTATGAAAGAGTTTGATGATTCCCGAATTTCTCAACTTCCCTCAGATACAATCACATCTAATGCTCCTCAGTCTAATGAACTATTAATAAGTTCGAAATTAGTTGCCACCCTTTTATATATATTTTTTGGGTTATTAAGAGTTCATTTTATGAATTTTCCACAAGTTTCATGTAAGTTACATTATCTTATATGTATAAAAAATTTCCGCTTCCCCTTTATTCGCAGACAGAATTGTACCAAAATTTTAATGCTTCTTAAATAACTTTTGAATCAATTGTACCCTACAGAGGATCTTAGATTGTTTATATCGGTCATACCTGATATGCTGATTTTCGAGGTATTTATTATATAAAATAAATAAACGTTATACACTAACAGGCTCATGAAAATTCCTAAAATTTAAGTTTGGGAATTAGATAATTACAGTGGCTAATTTTGTAAAACACGATTCAATTTGGACACCACAATTCTGTTTGTTATAGATTGACTCGGTATCTCTTTTAGTGGAAGTAAATGAGAAAATTAATCTCATTCAACATTTTAAATAAGTTATTCCAATTTTTGTGACTCTAATAACAGTAATGGTAAAAACCAGACAAAATAACAATTAATTTATAAGGTCAAATATTGGCAAATTGAATACACGAATTCAGTTTTCTCAACTTAATAATGATAAATTTTATGTACCTTCTGTAAGAATTCCCTTATTCGGATAAGCGTTCGATTCCTCCCACGTAAACATTTTAAATCCTTTTTGTTCGGGTCTAATATTTTAAACTTCTAGGCTTGATATGAAGTGATAAACGACAACATAAACAAAATATACTCTCGTCTAAAATTTACGAAAGGAAGAACCTAAGCACAATTTTGGCTTGAAAGTACCAGCTCGTATATACTCTAACTACAAGAAATTGAACAACTTTAAAAACAAAACCTTTTTTAAATAGTTTCACAATTTAATGTAAATAAATATTTGTCCTTATTGTATTGTAATATATATTATAATTTGAAGGAATATCTCAACTCAAATGATTTGCATCGTGGGAATAAATGCAAAGTTTACTTTTTTACTCTTTGTTATACATTAATATTTATTTTAATTTTTGTATATAAGACTGTTAAATTTTAACAGAGCGTAACATTTTTCCTGCGTTTCACATATTTAATAAGATTTATTTTGAAAGATAAAGTTTCGAATTTATAATACCAAGTAAACACACTTTCCAACTGCGATTAATACTTATAATGCATTGTTTCTAGAAATGCATTATAAAGGGAAGTGAATCGTCGTTCTTAAGAAATGTATTCCTCTGGGTGAAGTTATTTTCTTTTGTGAAAAAAAATAACTGTTTGCTCAGTGGAACTACTTTCTCAGTTTCTTCAGAGACTCAAAAAGCAGGTTCACTGGCACAACTGCATTATCTGTCAAAGTTTAAGTTATAGTATTATAGTCTTTTATTTCGTATGAAATAACTGGTATTTCTCTTCGATACCCTTTTACTACGGAAATTATGTTTTTATCTGCTTACTGCAGCATTTCCGAGTTACTAGTTTTAGAAGGAACGGGGATCGATAGAAACCAAAGATTCTCTAGAGTCTGAAGAGATTAGTTTCAAAACAAATATAAAGGAATACTTCGGTGTGCTATAATTATTTGTGTTGTAAGCTTCAATGAATAGAATTTAAGCTGTGAGTTCTTTCTCAGGTGTATATGTTTTCAAATAATATAGAGAAAACTGAATTTGGAATAAAGTTAACTCAGGGATCTCTATTATGCAACTTATTTCCCACGGGTATGAACTATTCCTTCTAAAGACTTCTTATGTTTTTAGTGTTTGGTTGGTTGGTTGAAAGCCCTACGGTCATTTTTTTGCGACATGAGGGCTAATTAGACAGGGGCATATTGCTTAAAGTCGATTTTGGATGGCTACAAACATCCATGCCAACAGTGGGACTCACAGATCTGGTAGCGATTGCCAGGGCCCTAGCCATTCGACCATCGTCCGGTATTTTATTGTTTGAACACAGATGTTTTCTGATAGACAAAACATTTTGGAAAAACAGGTCATAACTGATACACTCAGAGAATTCGATAACTGCCATTGGAAATCCAGTGGACTTCGATTTTACGGATTAGATTTTACAGGTTATTACAGAAATCCATCCATTCATAAAAAGATAACAAATAATAGAAATTTTGGAGGTTAGGAAGAAATTTTCAATCGAATTTTTATAACATTGTTATACCAAACTGATAACTTAACAGAAGTTTAATTCTGATCTCAACATTTACTGAACTTTTTCACTCTTTCTGAGAAATTTCTAATTATGTACTAGGACGTACATTTGGAGAATAGTCTGATAAACAGTATTTATATCAGGATACAAAGTTATCACTATAATGAGTTCCTTTAGTTTTTTCTACAGATATCAAATTATGGAGATAGCTGGTTTCTTAATACCGTATTTGCGCGTATATAGGCCGCACTTTTATTTAAAAAAATAGGTCGGTAAAATAGGGTGTGGCTTATACACGGAATTTTAAAATTAAATACAGTAAACATCCTTTAGGTTAAAACCCTTTACTACCATAAAACATTAGTATCTATATACCTTACAACCTATTACACCGTATCATGCCCACGGCAATCCAATGCATTGTAAGTATTATTGTTTGTACTATATATTATACCTTAGGACTATTTAATAAAACTCTTTTGAGTTCCCAAGGTTTGTCTTCATGCGAAATAATTCCTAACTGTACTAGTATATATATATATATATATATATATATATATATATATATATATATATATATATATATATATATATATATATATATATATATATATAATCATCTTTTTTACACTGTAGTTTCATCACCATCAGCTAAGGCTGTACCTGATATTATAAGGCGAGCATTGAACTCTAAGGAATGTACGACACTGCTACATTTCGCAGAACGATGCTACTTTGAGTCTACAACGGAATTCAGAAGAAAAAACTCCCTTAATGTTGTCTCAAAATTCAGGTGCGGGTTATACACGCACGCGGCCTATACACGAGTAAATATGGTACATCCAATAAAAGAATAAAACACGAAATCAATAGTACACTCATTTGGTAACTCACTGTTGAATTACCTCGCTCACATTCCCATAATGCTAATATTCAATAAATTTTGTAATGTGTTTTAATGACAAATACGAAAGCAATCGTATATCTATGTTACCCAGGAGACTACATTATTGCGTCCCGCCACTTTGATGTTCTCTTGCGAATGTTATGCTCTGAATTAAGATAAAAATACTCGAGTATTTAAATCACGCTGAGAACAAAAATTCATGGTAAATAGAAAAAGAGAGATTTCATCTAGGGTTTGAAGAATATATGGTTATTATGAGCTGGTTAAAGGGTAGTATTTTATATTATAATTTGGGTTCCTAGTCTATATACTAAATTTATAACTAAAAGTAGGGAGTTCTAAGTAAGGGAATATTTGCTCAGAGCCGAAATTTTGCGTATCAATAAAAATAATTTTCATTTATCACCGTATACCTTACGATTGCTGAATAGGGAAAAGTTATATATGCCTCTTAAAAGTGCGATCGGGTTCGAATCCCGAATAAGGCGTGGACTTTGCTGTCTCCTCGTAGGGGGCAATGTTGGTTCACCTATATGGTGCTACAATAACAAAGTATCAAACAAATTCGCAATATGGAGGGGCAAATGTCCTCAGGACAAAGTACCTGCCATAGTGGAAAAAATTCAGGTAGTCTCATCTAAAGAAACTACCAAGGGTTATTAACGTGGAATTACTTATCGTTGCTTACCTCTTTTGTATGTATATATGTATGTATGTGTTATATGTATATATATATATATGTATATATATATATATATGTATATATATATATATATATGTATGTATATATATATGTATATATATATATATATATATATATATGTATATATATATATATATATATGTATATCTATATATATATATGTATATGTATATCTATATATATATATGTATATGTATGTATATGTATATGTATATGTATATATATGTATATATATATGTATATATATGCATATATATATATATGCATACATATATATATATATATATATATATATATATATATATATATATATATATATATATATATATATATATATATGTCATAATTTCGACGCATTTTGGTACTTTTCTGTTTAATTGTTTACTGCTTGTCCAAGCGATACAGACTGGGTTGGGAACGCTGCCAAAAATTAAATTCTCGCGAGGTACGGATGGACGGTTTTTGCGTCTGAAATTTTCCTTTCTGTAGGATCATTATGGAGGAACATATTCCTACTTTAAAATATCTATGTATATATGTTGTTGCTTATGCCCCTGGCTGGAATTAATTCTAGACCAGGTCCATATAGGCTTCGAACTGAAGTGTGCGGCTCCGGTTTGAATAGCCTCACAAGGGTCGGAGTCCAACTTAGCTAGGTGCCACCACAATTTTGATCGAGTACCCACAGGGGCGACATCTGGGGGATCGTACCCTCTCCCACCTCTGTGACCTGTATAGAGGGACTTTCCTGTCTACGTATTTAACGTGACCATATCCGGCCCAGACACGGAGGTATTTTAGTGGCGCGCGCAGGAATTCGATCCGAGCACCCTCGGCACAGAAAGCCAGCTCGCTTTACCACAAGACCACCTCAGCCTTCTATGTATGTATATATGTAACTAACCTTGTTTACAGAAGATAGATATTTAGGGAAGGTTTAAATTAACATAAGAAATGAATTATAAAATTTATCTGTAATTTAATCAAAGAGGGATTGTGAATTCATTATCTTATGATTCCGATGTCATATTTTAAATTTGACACCATTGCATACTTTTTTTTTGTATTCGTGCTTCATCTGAAATCCTTATTAATCTTTATTCTAAAAAAATCATATTCATGGAAAGTGATAGCAAAACGACGGGTTTGCTGAAAATCCACAGTAAAACAGCATATCTCGCATTTTAGTTACTGATTTATTAACAGAATAAGTGGAACGTGATTTTTGTGTTGCCCTCAGCTGGAGGGTTAAGGTAGATAAGGAAATTCGGAACATTGAGCTTTCACTCTGTTTTTTTTCCTATTTTGGATGTTTTGTGACTACAGGTATTCATCGACTTAGACCGCTCACACTTACGACCGAAATTTTTGAATAAAAAAAATCTCAAAAATACTGTCTCTCGAATGTACAGTACATATCTATATGTATTACATAATTATTAAATATACAGGGTCTGTCCAGAAAGTAATGAGACTGATTCCATAAAATTCGTTTATTTGAAGATACATTTACAGACACTTAATAGTCTTCAGAATAGTGTCCTCCTGCATTAATACACCGTTGCCAACGACGCCATCCATTGATGCCCGCTTGGATGTCTTCAACTGGAATGCTGTTGAGAACGCACGTTACGTTTTTTGCAAGTTCTCCAGATTGTCAAAACGATGACCTTTTACGTTGGATTTTAATAGAGGGAATCGAAAAAAGTCCGGTGGTGACAGATCGGGCTGTACGGTGGACCGGCGTATTATCGGGGTGCAGAATCCAATTGTTTCTGAGCTCCGGGCGGACACGTGCAATTCGATTCCTCAACCTTTAAAGCACTTCCTTGTAAAAATCTGCATTAACTGTTTGTCCGGAGGACATCATTTGGACACTCATCCGATGATCAGAGTCCAAAAGCGCTTTAATTATAGCCACATTGTCTGAAATTCGAGAACTTGATGGAAGCCCAGCTCGTTATTCATCATTGACGTCCTCTCTTCCGTCTTTGAAGGCTTTGTGCCACCTAAACACTTGATCCTTGGACAAAGATCCTTCCCGTAGGCTTCTTGTAACATGGCAAGCGTCTCAATAGCTGATTTGTTTAGTTTTACACAAAACTTTATGGCGTATCGCTGCACAAAGGTCACCGTTCACAAAGGTCACCGTTCTGACAATCTGGAGAACTTGCAGAAAAACATACCGCGAGTTCTGAACAGCATTCCAGTTGAAGACTAAATTATCTCCAAATAAACGAATTTTATGGAATTAGTCTCATTACTTTCTGGACATATCCTGTATGATGCAATATTTCGCAATACTACAAAAAAATTATGACGCATTAATAAAAATGTATGGTGCAATAGCTTCGATATCCACACGATAAATCAAATAAACCTTCATTGGCTTCAGAAATAGCTTCAGCTTTTCATTATATTAATAAAGGACTACAACAATTAGAAGCAATGTATCTAAATGAAGAAAGATTCACAAGTGTAAATCGTCGTATTCAGGAAAATTTGGCTTGCTATCAGACAATATACAAGGAAAAGAAGACGCAAACTGTTCAAACTACCTTGGATAACTTTGTTAAAAAATCTTTCAATGTATCTTCTGTCACAAATTCTGAACCAATAGATTGCACTAACATAATAAGTAGTGATGATGAAGAATAATTTATGTCTTCTAAATACAATTATTTTAAATTACGTATGAAAGTAAAATATACTATATATATATGTGTGTGTGCATATACAGAAATAAAATAAAGTTTGAAACTTGACTTAGACCAACTCAGGTCCCTATCTCAGTCGTAAGTCGAGGAATATCTGTATTGTAAAAATTCACTGAAATGGAAAATTCAAAACTGTATGATTCTACACCGATGTTGTTCGTTTTGCGTAATGAACAATATTCAAGTGGCTTCTAACAATATCGTTGTTATTCGTACTGTAATTATTCGCCTCTAAAGTTTTTTTGACGTTCTTTTTCTAGGATTTTGGTGAATCAAAAGATCTTGAACTAAACAATTAAAAATGTAATAGGCAGTTTTAAACAATTTGGGATAATTTTTTTACAGTATTAAATGTTACGAGTCTCAGGAACACAGCCTATTTTTAGAACTCATAAACATTAAATGCAGCGAAACTGAGCAAAATAATTTGCATTAAAACATTTGAGACACCTGTGCTTTCTTAGTTTGGTATAAAGTTATCAGGCATTATCTCAATATCTTCTTTAGAAATGGATGTGAAATTTGAATCCCTGTTGAAAACTTTGAGCTGGCCGCATTGTTTATATTAGAAAAATGTAAAATCATGAAAAATAATTTAACTATGAATAAATGCGTAACCAAGAATATCTGGACAAGGTGGTATTAATTTGAGTACAACTTAGTTTTAAATATTTTAACTATACAGCTAGTTAAAATGACTAGTTTTAACACAGTATGAAATTGGTACATCATAATTGTTGGAAGTTACTGTGTTAATACTGAATTCCAAAAGCAGTTTATATTTTTTTAATTTGTGTTTCTGTTGTTAATAATTCATGAAAGCTTTTGGTTTATTTTTTTTATCCCCATTGATCACAGTAATGCAATCAAATTTCTAGTAGTATAACGCTAAAAAATAATAGAATTGATTGTTGGCATTATGTATTAATCATGATAATTTGTTCTCACTTTCTCTGTTTCGTTTAAGGCTATATAAAAAACAAGTACCTTCAATTATATCTAATAGTTATGACCTAGATAACAAAACTTCTGTTCATTTGATACAAACACCGAACAGAGAGTTTCTTAACAGGAAACAATGTTATCTTACTGAGAGTTACAGGCTAAATATGATTTCATACTTCTCCTCTCATTTTCTGCGCACACTAAGTTGGCGATATCCAATCAATTTTTGTTCCAAACTCAAGAAGTACGGAAGAAAGCTTTATCATCTGTAAAAATAAGTCTCTCTAATTCACTATAGAACTCATTTGCTCTTGTTCTCGCGATCTTAACAAAACTTCCGAAAATATACCACTTTCTCATTCTACGAACGACACTTACACATGCATAATAATAGGTATGTATCAGTACAAGCATTTTCTCTGTGCCTCATTTGAAATGACCGAAAATCAATTTTAAGCCTAAAAGAGTAAAAAAAAGTATATATGTATCAGAAACGTCAATCGGCTATTGTATTAATGAAAAATAATTATTTAACAATCATTTAGCAGTTACTCTAGGCTACCCGACGAATAAACTATAAAGGTGGGTTGAAATTTCAACTGGAATCTCGTAATACTAAAAACAGAATTTAAATTTTTTAGATCAAACTGTAGTATAACATAATTAAAAAAGAAAAAAAAGTTTATTTTCAGAGTCCGTTGAAAAGACTCGTGAATACCATATCCCAGGACATATCTGTACAAACAATTTAATGTATTTAACGTCCCAAACTATAAATTATTTTAAAAGTAAGGAGATCAAGTATTCACGCCTTTTATAATTTTAGAAAAGTGTTCTGTCAAAGTATTTAATTTTATATGATAGAGGAAATAAGTTCATGGAAAAGGAAATTTTCTTTTTATTGTAGATTCTGAAAATTAAATTATATATACGTTGAACAAGTTTTCCCCAATAATTTTTTTCTCTTTAGAGTTTCTATTTGACAAGAAATTCACATAGCAAGTGTTCGTATTAAATTCAGTTACTTTCAATCAATATAGGGTATCTTTGTTGTTTTTAGTATGTGACTGGAAAGAAGCTAGTATAATCATCTTAGAATGGTGCATTCGAATTTTTTGCCGTTCGTTTTGTCATTAATCCATTTCAGAGTTAAAGGATTTTACAAAAAATATGCAGTGATATCAAGCAGCTGTACACTCCTCAATATATGATTTAACAGTATTTAAATGTTGAGTAAAGAAGAATAATATGAATCAATGCTATTAGAAAGGTTGAACTCTGCGTAAATTGTTTTCAATTTTTAATCTGTATTGTGGACTTATTTAAATATTAGCGCCTGATTTCAATTTTATGTAATATTATCACACAATGTTATAAGTACATAAAAATGTAAAAGGTCTACACAAAGGTACTTCTTTATTGACCTTTTATCTGATATATGACAATTCCTTTTTAACTCTTAATTGATTAGTTAAAAACAAACAAGAAATCTTTATTGTAATGTACCTTTGTGCTTAGATCGATGACAACTTTGTGCTGGAATTCGGTGATTTGAGATTTATTAAATTTTACGAGATTTCTTTCCCTATCATGAAAATATTAACTCCTTTTTCTATCCGGGGAATGCATTCTTCCTTCGTGACAGATCGTCTTCATGATGCATTAGTATGTGCAAATATTTTTTAACTCCTTCGCTAGAGAGTGTTCGCCACGGAAGCACCTCTTTCACGAGGTATATCATGTAACTGATGCATCTTCGAAATTCCACTTCCCTTTTCTCCTTATTCTTTCTCTGTAATTTTCCATTTATTTTTTAAAAATTTTATCTATTTCTCTACTTTTTGTTTTCAATCCTGTCTTTGTTACTATTTGATGATATTATAAGGTTTTGTATGTCTCTTTTGTCATTTTTGCTTGGTGCATCTTAAGAAAATGGGATGCCTGTGCATCATAATTCGTATCACTCAACTTTCCTTCAATATTTGCTAATATGTTCATCCGTATTAGATCCTTTGCCAAATGATAAGATGCATAATGTTATATAAATCCTCGTGATGTGTTCTCTTGGTATATCAAATTGTGCCAGATGCCCTGGAGACGCTGACTCTATTACCAAAAACATTGCAATCACCAGTTTGAAGCGTCAGCCAGTTCAGGGTGTAAAAATTGTTTATACAAAGATATTCGATCGTTGACTTCAGCAGATGGAAAGTGCATGCGCTGGATCGAACACCATTATATGTATACCATGTTCGTTTGGTAATGAAATGTGATAAAATGTTTAGCGTCGTTTTTGATTATTAGTCATAGAGGGTTGGATATATTAAAAAAAAATTATGACTTTGCTTTTTCTTAACATCTTCGCTAAATAGCTTGTTTTAGTGGTGATTCTAAACTCGATATACGACGTATGTGCGATGCGTACTTCCAATTTTCTCTTCTATAATTCGTTTACCTTGTGTATGTATAAAGTATTAAAATGATGAATTATTTCAGTGTAATGATAGGTTTCAATCATCATGAATGAAACAATATTTATGAATTTTAACTAAATGTAGCAGCTCTCGTATATGCAGCTGTCTATTACGAATAAAGATATCCAATGTGATTAAACATGCTTATACTAAAAAATAAAGAGAAAAATTATTACTGTGAGTGTCCCTACAAACTCAAAAGAAAAGTGTGTACCATTGACACCAAAACTTTTTTATAGCTTCTAAATGTTGAGTGGCGACATTCGTTTGATGGCTATGCACTTCCATATTTATAAATTGGGAAGAACCTATCACCAAATTACATATTTTACCATCTTGCATTTATTTTAGGCAGTTATATCTAAAATAATGTAACAGCTCATCATTAAAAAATATATGTAAGCGGCATCCTGTTTTATTTTCTCCTAAACATCACGCAATGGGTTTTAATTATGTTGGCATCGTTTTTACATTTTTCATTTATCACGTGTGTACTTTTTTATCGGCTATGGGAATTTGGGTTATTCAGCTGTTAAGTTCCATCAGATTTTCATCTCTTAAAACGACCAAATCTCTGAGATTATATTACAGTTTGTGAGACATTGCACCATTTTGTTACAATTTAATGTCTTAAGAAATGAATAAACTGGTTCTAAGTTAAAGTCTGTAATTCGTAATTCTAAATTCTTATTATATATATTATTTAACTAGTAAATATTATTTATTTTGCCCTATATATTCTTTGCAGTCCTTGCACGAAGGTCTTTAAACATACCAACTAATCAAACAAACAAATTCAGACACTCCACAGAATTCAAATAAGGATAAGCTGATTTTAAAGCTTGACAATTCGGGTTGTTACTTAACATTACCTCTGAGTTTTCTTTTGTGAACTTTTAATCGTAGGGGTTTATTTAAAGTCTACGAATTTTATTAATCTAAGATTTCCTATCGAAATGTAATTTTTTAATTTTTTAATTTTTGACAATAGAGGGCACACAGCTTCATACAATGTCTTTAAGGGAATTAAGGCTTTATAATTTTAATCAAAAGACATGGTGAATTGAATATATGATGTCAGTAAGTCATTGAAATCTTACGCAACTGTAAATTTTACTTTATTAAAAATGTTTTCCGACGACCGGTGGCGTAGTGGTTAAAAGCGTTAGCTGCCCCACCACAGGTCCAGGGTTCGACCCTGCGACTGGGCAAGATCGACTCATGCCTCTCATCCCTTGAGTGGGTCGATAAAATGAGGACCAAGCATGCTTGGGATTTAACTCTGGGGGTCCTGCGTCAGGTTGACCACCTGACCGAGACATATGCTCTATGGCAACCCAAGCCCACGGTCATGAAAGCGGAGATAGGCACCGCAGGCCTTGGTCCACAGTGCTGAAAAGCAATTCGGACTGTTGTGCCATGAGTTAGTCAAATGTTTTCGTTAAGCAAAATATGTTATTCATCTGAGTGATTTTATCTTAAATGTGGGTAAACTTAATTGGCTTATGAAAGGAATTATCAAACTCTCCTAGAACTTTGAGTCTTAATATTTACTACAACATTTCAAAGTTTTTTATGTTACCGCAATGATAAAAATTTTCAAGAAAATTTGAATCTTGCGGCTCAGAATATCCGTGCATTTGAATCAAAAATATGAGAATTCACGATTTTGTTACGAATGACCATATATTCAAAATAAAAACAATCAGAATCCCCATTTCCATTTGTTGGGTGCATGAATAATTGTAATTCAAAGAACATATTCAACTGTCTGGCTGTAAATTGATTTTCTTCGAGCAATACATACAGCCTTTATTCGTGACTGATACAGCTTAGAACTTAACGTTTCTTAAACAATCGTGTCAGAAGCAATTTTATGCTGTTGCAAAAAATATTTTCTCCGTTTCAGGCGTGACAAATTATTAGCTTGCAACAAGGTTAAAGAACTGAGGAGATTGATGAAGTTACTGAAATTGATTTAAGGAATGTCTTCTGCTTTATTAAAACTTAGCAGGATAGAAGTGAAGAATAAATGTTTTGGAAAATATGTAATCGGATAATAAAGGTCAATAGTCAGGCCTCAAAATGATAAAAATTGATTGTAAAATGTAAATGTAATAAATCGGCTGCTGAACTAATTGCCCCTTTTTACTTGTAGAAGTGAGAACATTTCACATCTGCTTCGTTAACAGTTGTTGCTGAGGATAATTTGTAAACGTGAGTTCATTATCGTAAGAGCATTAACACTGGAATTTTGAGCAGTGGATAAAGGTAATCTAATATGCAAAATATTCATATCTACCCTATTTTAGATAAACAGAAGTATCATAAGGACAGAAACGTACGAAATAATGAATTCGTTCCAATTCTCTCTGTTTAAGTCCATGGAAGAGCATATTATGATTAGGGGTTGTCTCTGTTGATCTTGTCTAGACTAAGCAACATTATGTAGCAATTAAATGGCACGTGAATTAAAAGACCTGGTTATCCCAGGGAAGAAAATTGTTCATTAATAGTAAGACTCTATTTGAAGAACAATGCTTAGATTCATAGTTCTAATATAGATATAATGACTCCGACAGTAGGAGGCATTGTACTATTCTTTTATGACTTAGTCCATCAAAAAACATCTTATTATTGAAAGACTTAGAGGTATAATGTATAATCGCTAAGGGGCTAGTCTTCCGTCCTCAATGCAAGATCGCAACATAAAAAAAATTAATCTAAATCTGGTCGAAAGTAAATGCTGAGCCATATTGCCTAAGCTCATTGAAACAAAGGTACGTCAGTTTCCAGTTATGATCATCTATGCTTCGGAAGAGTTTTCTTGTACAAAATTGAAACTTAGGTGCCGTAGGAACTTTCAACTAATATATTTGGGTATAAAAAGCACCATTTCTAAACACGTAGCTAAATTGATTGATGTTAGAATTTTATCTAGCTCTAATTTCTGTGAAATAATAAATTGGATTTAGATAAATATTAAAATGATAAAACATTTTTAATTTTTAAAACTTATGAGTGAGTGTCACATATCTTTTACTCTCTTATCAAACTTCCTGATTAACGACCTAATGGATTGATTCGACTTCAAATGCTTTGACTGACCTGGATGAAATCTAGCAGTTTAATATTTATATGCCTGGAGAACTTGTGACTGAACCTCATGCTCAACATGAACACGGGTCATATTATCTTAAAAGGCATTTGCTCTGAGTAGACGTCTTCTTATGGCGTTACTAAATGTTCATATCCTCAAACTGCATTATAGCACTATTTTCGATAGATATTTACATCTGAATTCTATGATTTGTTAACCTATGCCTTGATGTTCATAACTTCATATCTGAATGAACAAATATTATTCTGAGGTCGGCATTTCCCAATAGGCTCCAATTATCTTTAATCTCAGACAAAGTGAAAAGGGAACATTTTAACCCTTTTATCAGCATAAACCGTTTCGTAATATAGACATCTGAATAATTTATTGAACTGGATTTTACATTTATAAACGTTAGAAGTTTAAAATTGTGTATCAGACCTATAAACTCTGTTTTATAGTTCTCTAAATGAAAAGCAAATAATTCAGTGCTAAACGTTCAAACAAGGCGAAATCAATATATATTTAATAAAAAAAATGCTCATAGTATGCAATTATTAATTTTAACCAATTTATAAAGTAACTAAAGAAGTTTCATAAATTTTGCCAGCCTGGTAATTTCTTCTGCTATCTGGATTTCTCAATTAAAGTTTGTACGCATATATAATCATGCCCCTGAAATGTGTACCCAAATAAATTTAAGCGACTGTAAATTGTGGGATTTTGGTAACGTAATTATTTTTTAAGGTAATTAATAGAGGTTAATCAGATTTTCATAATTGTCTTAGTTGATTTATGAGGCCATTTGATTTAATGACTGAGACATCCAACAAAAATGCACCATTATAATTTCTAATATCGACTCTTGATCCCGTGCGTTCGAATTATGGGACCAATCAAGGAGAGCTCAAAACAAAAAAAAGAAGGAATTAAATTAACCTTGAGATCAAGAGCTTCTATTATCGAGCTAATAACGTTTCGGATTGATTTTCTGAAAATTGTGATTTATGGTTGATTTTATTTCTTGAAGCTCATTAACAAGAGTAAGGCGTAAAAAGGAGAAGAAAAAGACTGACGGGTATTTATCTCTTTTCTCTATTAATTTTTATTTTTATTTAATCAGTTCAGCTTATCAACCATGCGATGTTTTCGGAGTTGTAGACTCATTTTAAAATGACTTTTTTTAAAAACAACAATCGTGAAATCTTTAATGGAAGTATGTTTTCATTTTTTAAAACAAACAGCGTTTAGAATAATACAGCTTAAAGAAATATTCGGCAATGCAGTTGACATAGTCGAAATTCCTTCAAGTGAGGATTGAACTGACACTCTTTCTATTTTTTTAAGAATTTGTTTCGAATTTTACAAAATTGTTTCCGGTATTTTTTTGGAAAGTTTTCGAGATTTTTTTTCACACTTTTATAGAATCCTTTGTAGAGAAATGAGTTTATCATCGTTTATGTGAGAGTTAGCTGAGAAAATTTCACACTCATTAGACAGGAGTAATAATTGTTATCCATGATCATAAAACAAGACTACATAACAATAGTAAAACAATAGTTGTTTTTAAAAGTTCAGTTAAATAGAGAGGTGAGAAAAAAATTATTGGTATAAAAAAGTGTGCTGTTCTACAGCATATAAGCATGTTTGTAGTACATGCTATTAAATACACTCATGGACAAAAAAATTAGCGCAACAAGAAATAATTGCGGGATCGTAACGAAGCTTGCAATGAACGTACATGTCGGGGAGATATGCAAATGATTAGAAATGCAGCGTGATTGCGCATTACGTATAGCTGGTAGAGGGCGTTGAACATCGTACTCTGTGAAGTATTGGACCCCCTCTAGCGCGAATGCACGATGCGATACGAACGGGCATTGAGTCATACAAGTTCTGTATGATGTCTTGAGACATTTCGTTCCAAATTTGCTGTAACCTTGCCTTTAGTTCGTTCAAACTTGTGGGATGCACAACTCGTCGTCCCAAATGATCCCAGATGTGCTCGATTGGAGACAAATCTGGGGATCGGGCAGGCCAAGGAAGGGTAGTAACAGTGCGGAGACAGTCTTGTGACACCCTTGCCGTATGAGGCCGAGCAATGTCTTGTTGAAAAATGGCTCATGGGAACCGTTGCATGAGTGGCAACACATGTGGTTGCAGGATTTCATGAACATACCGCTGGGCTGTCATGGTGCCACGGAACAATACTAGGGGTGACCGTGTATTGTAGGCAATGGCACCTCATACCATCACACCAGGTGTGGGAGCGATGTGTCGCTGTACAGCAAAGGCAGGATTGAAGCATTCGCCACGGGCTCTCCACGCACGAACACGATTGTCATCACTGCCGAGATTGAATCTGGATTCGTCGCTAAAGACGACCTGGTTCCACTCCGCTGCAGTCCAGTTTCCTCGTGCGCGGCAAAACTCCAAACGGAGGCGTCGATGCGTGGGCGTAAAGGGCAGCACACGTAATGGGCGCCGCGATACCAACTGTCCTTCAGCCAGGCGCCTTCGTATGGTTCGAGAAGACACAGAGGCCCCTAGTGAAGGTGCTACCTGTGCCTGGATGGCGGCCGATGAAGCAGTTGGCTGTACGCGTGCATTCCTTACGATGTGGCGGTCTTCTCGACGACTGGTCTGTCGAGGGCGTCCTCAGCCTGGTCTTCGTGTACATGACATCTCTCGGGTCCACTGGTCCCAACACCTCCTCACAACACAATCAGAACGTCTAATTGACGAGATACTCGCCTAGCTGACCACTCAGCTTCCATCATCCCGACGATTCTCCCCCTCTCAAACTGCGACAACTGCTTATATTGTCTTCGAACACGGCGTAATGACATGTCTATCTCAGCTCTTCCTTTGTAAATGATTCAGCACATTCAAACAAGCTTTGGTTACCTGTTTTATACTCCACAGAGTACGATGTTCAACGCCCTCTACCGGCTATACGTAATGCGCAATCACGCTGCATTTCTAATCATTTGCATATCTCCCCGACATGTACCTTCATTGCAAGTTTCGTTACGATCCCGCAATTATTTCTTGGTGCGCTAATTTTTTTGTCCATGAGTGTATTTTCAGATTAATTAAGCTGTTCTTGTAGGCAATTATGAACGCATTATAATTTAATTAAGTTAGACATAAATTTAAGCGGCAGATAAGCTGGCAGTCCAGATTCACATTTTTGTTAAGAAAGGAATAAGGTTTTTTTAATAGGAGACATTAATTATTCTAACGTAATTAAATTTTTTACGCCAGATTACTGAAAATTAATATGGTAAAAAAATATTTAAAAAAGTATATTTCTGCTATCTACTTGCTTCTCAAACATTTTAAGATGCATTTGTTCAACAAAATACTTTCTTATCTATATCTTGCTATTGTTTGTGAAAAAAGCTTTGAATTCTAAAGAATGCCCAAGAGATACATTTTTTGTTGTTAAAGGAACGTAAATTTTGACACTTAAAACAGGTAAAGTCGAAAATATATTTTTGAAATTCCTATGGTGCAAGAAATAAATTCTCTATTTTAAATAGGTTCATCTCCTTGCCACACACACAATTTTACTCCATATAATATAAGTTACAAAATATTATTAGTCAGTTTTTTAAATCTTAAGTCTTTAGAGGACTAGAGCATTAAAAAACCAAAACAAAAGTTTGTATTCCTATGTAGGAATTGTTGAATCCTTTGTAGAAACATTTTATTCCTATGTAGGAATTTAAATTTCCATACAACGTCGATTACTAAATGGTCTAAAACTTCTCCCCAAAACTAATGGAGCAATATAATTAACTGCGCCATAAAAGTTCTATTTTGTTGCTAGCATCTTAAATTATCTTTATAGAAGATCCCAAACGCCAGACTTCTAAAGTGGAATTAATTTCTATCTATTGGGGTACAATATAGCAAACTACAACATATTTCTTTTAAATTATATTGACTTATCATAAATTGTCAAAAGACAAAGATAGAAAGAAAGATGTGACAATCAGTATGTAATCACATAATGGGGATAAAAGAGATTTAAACATAAAAAGTAAAAAATATTACAACTTCCATTTGGCATATTTTCTATCTATTGTTTAAACGTTTAAATATGTTTAAATATTATAGATTAAATTGGCTTATGGAGCTATAATATAGGCCAAATCAGTCAATAATCTTTTAATCTTTATATCATTTATCGAATATAGATAGATCATTCTTGCATTTTGTCAGTAATATTTTTGTTAACTCATTTTTGTCACTATTATATTAAACTTAATTTCAGTTATAATAAGTTTAAATTTTCTCATATAAAATAAGTGAATTTAATTTATAGAATATAAAATTAAAATCTCCAAAAGCGATCACTCTGAGGAAGGACTGAGCTTTTCGATGCTCGACAATGTCTGTTGGCAACAACAGGGGCCGTAAGTATGCATAACTATAGCCTAGAATGTCCAGCTAAACATATTCATCTGAAAAAAAACCTTGGCTGAAATCCCCCGTTCTCAGCTTACGAAAAAATTAACTAGCTTGCCTTACTATTTGAAATAAGCATGACAGTTGAAGGTACAATGAAAACAAGTACAGAGGATATCTTCTATTTCTAAACGTAGAGGGTTTAAGTCAAAATTTGTTGCTAAAACTAAAATAAAAAATCAGTTTAAATTAAAAATTCATTTTCAAAATTTTTATATCAAATAAAAAAATAAATAATTATTGAAAATTAATTTTTAATGTTATTTTTGAAATTAATTTTTTAAATACAACTAATTAAACATATTTTTAAAGTTAAAATTAAGTGTTTAACCCCAAGGTTCTCTTTTTAATTTTTTTTAAGTTTAAGAATTGGATGCTGCATTAACAGATCAAGAAAAGACTGAATATTAATAAGTATAGCTCATGTGCTAGAGTTGGCCTGGGAAAGAGAGCTTGACATTGTTTGGGTTTGACAACAAAACTTTAAGCCAACTGACAAACATTGTTCAATATTGCCTTTTGAGACCATTCATGAGTCTTTTAGTCGTCCTTACCAGAGTAATCTTCCATACCGAACTGTTTGTACCGACATCTAAGAAATCACAACTTTCTACCCATCTCAAGCAGCTAGCTTTAGAGGTTAGAGATTATCAACAGCACCATTCCCAGTGACACTCGACAGGTCTTCATAGACGGTGGCAAAAACGAAAATAATAGCGCAAGTAGTGCAGTTTTTATTAAAATTTCCAATGAAGAGACGAAGCTTAGGAAGAGAAATCTAGACGTCTGCTAGAGTTCGATTCTTCCGATTTTAACTAATAGCTAATGACAAAGTTTTAAATAGTATTACCACTCTTAATCTAAGTAAAAATATTTAGATTCTCTCGGATACAGAGGTAGTTCCATTCAGAACTTGAGTATCGGGTAAAAAACAACGATAACACTGGTGTTGCAATTGATAACCAGTTTAAAAATTATCTACCCATAATGAAATTAAATTTCAATGGTTCCCTTCTCATTTTGACCTTACGGATAGTGACAGCATTGGCAGCTTAGCAAAAGAAGGTACCACTGATACTTTCATTTCGTTTTCTTCCCTAAATTCCCAAGAAGTTTCCACAAAAATGAACTTTTCCATATTCAAGTATGGAGGATCGCTCCAATTTACAGTTGGTACCATCGTAACCACTCTGGAGCTGCACTTGAATCCGATGTAGACGGAAGAAACACCTTTTCTAGACTTGGCCGTGGTTACACTAAATATCTATCCATCATCTATTGCCATAAAGATTTCAGGACATGCACTAAATGTAACTTGGAATAGGTCTATCGTGCAAGGGATTAGATATCCTGTTATTACGGTAATTAATTAATTATTTCAATTTTTCTTTTGTTTTTAGCCTGTATTAATTTTTGAAAATTTATATTATTGTTTCTATAAATATTACACAAGATCCGTATTACTCTGATTTCATACAAGAGATCTATAAGTAGCTTACTGTTGTTAGGCTTTTAGGGGAAAACACAGAATATTTTTTAAAAGAATATAGACTATATAAAAATTAAACAATTGGTTGATGTAGAAATTGTACTTACTAGTCCGAATAAATAATACTATTCATTTCGTTAATAATCATACATTTGAGCCATCCTTGATCCCAGCATAAGTTATCGCTTTCTCTGTGTAGTTTTTGAATTCAAGGGATTTCAAATTATTGTTTAAGCTCTGCAAATCTAGCAGATATAGGGTTATATGGATTTCTCGTTCAATGTTTAGTTTTTTTAAGTTTTCGTAAAAAGTAAAATTTCTTATCATTTCACAAGAATAAAGTTTCTCAAGTCCCCTGTAGTGAAATGCTAAGTATTTCTATATAAGAATTTATAATTTTTAATCCTTGTTTTGTATCTGAAATTTCAATCTTTCTCTGTTTTATATGCTTTTCGTTAGGCAGAATAAAGAATTAAAGAGTTACATAATATATCGAATAGATCCTGATTTATTCATACGTCCAGAAAATTAAGGTAGGTTATATTCTTTGAACGTACATAGGTACATCTAAGTAAAAGATGAATATACTTAATATATAAGAGGGACAGATCATTAACTTATTATTGTTGGATTGGTTAATGTATCTGATCTTAATCAATCATACCATGTAATACATAAAACATGCCTAAATGATTAATATTTGTAGTAATTTTTATATCATTCTTACATATGTTATTTATAATACATCTACTCTTGCCAATTAAGTATCTTTTAGTAATAATGTATTAAATATTCACTAACTTATAGAAACATTTCGAATGAAAAGAGAAAAAAATACTTTTTAATAGAGAGGATTTAACCTGTAGAATGATTGAGATTTTTTTAAAAACAAAGAATTGGTTTAATTATTCTGTGATAATTGTGAATCTCTTTATGAAAAATAAGGTTCTTACATCCGTCAAAATACTAGAACACAAGGATAAATTAAGACTTATAGACGCATTTTGCTTATAAAAGGTCAGTTTTCGCAATATGATGGTATACTGAACTAAGATTGACTAAAAGGATAGATAGAGTTTCTTCATGTTTTGACTGAGAGGTTCAAGTTGCAGTCATATCCGGGTGGGAAAGATGAGTTTCAGAACGAACATGAAGGTTTCCTTTCAGCATTAAAAGGTAATATTTTTGGCATTAATAGGTAATATGTGTGTCGTTGAAGGGGAATTAATATTACATGGAGAGTGTTACAGGCTCAAAATTGTATTGCTTGAGTTATTGGTAGAGATAGTATAGCAATGAACTACTTGCCATTCTAGATGAAATGCAGCATGCATTGTTGCAATATATTTTTAAGTAGTTTTAAGTACCTGATAATATCTGTAAATGTTGTCATTATTTTCTTTTAATAGCGAATCTTCTCGAATGTAGTGATTAAGGCACTTATAAATAGTTTAAAATTCATACTCAGCCACTTGACTCTATGCTCTGTTCTAGAACCTTTCCGATGGGTTTGAATTTCATTTTGGGTTTCGGATCGGTACGTCAGTTAGGTTATATGTGTAATTAAATGGCTGCTGTTTCACTACTACAGTTATCGTTCATTAAAATTGTAGAATTTTTTTTGAACTTTTTCTGCATATCCCCTTTATAGACGAACCTTGTCATACGCACATCCAGATTCAAGGCCATCTCGCTAGTAGGGACTCTTTCTACATGGTCTGAACCTAATCACTTCACGAGTTACGTCTTGCTATACTTAAATGAATAGAGAGTCAGGGCCGTAAAATGAAAATTGTTTATTAGGTCACATTTCCAAACGAAATATATGGAATGGATGAAATGGATTTATTCTAATAAGATAACGAGGTTGCTACGAATTCGATGACTATAATAATACAAATTCAGGAAATGAATATTTTGAGGTTAGAAATGATGATAGAGAAAATCACGATGAATTTAAACCTGCGCTTATTGTACCTGGAGGAGAAGCTTTGAAAATTTTCCCACATGTTTCACAGAGACAAAATTTCATGTGGGATTGCTAAAAAAATGCTTATTTTGTTTGCACAATAGGATGTTATCAACGATTTTTGTTGCAGTAATAATATTTATAAGATACGATGCATTTGTAGTACGTAAAAAACTTTTCTCAAATGTAAATTTATTATTAAATTATTTCTGTTTTTTTAATTCATTGTTTAGATTATATAACCTAAAACTTTTAAGTACACCACCTTGTTAATAAAATCATCCCACTTATAAGAAAATTCCAGGTAAGTACGATGGTGTGATCTTACAACGAGGTTTGACTCTGTATGTTTCTGGCATCTGGCTCCAAAATTTGCGTTTTACATTCACTATGTAATTCTATTTCATACAATTTTTTGATGCGGACAACGGGTTAAAAATTATTCTTTGTAAAATTTTCTATCCACTTTCTTTCAAAATTTTTAATGAACTTTGAAGCTATTATTAAATGAAGTTATTTGTCCTGTTAATGGAGAAATAATTAGAAAGTAAATTTATAACTGATGGCGGGAAAAATAGCAATAAAGTTTAACTAAAAACTTACCGACACTCCCGTGAAACGAAGGCTGCCCATTGTACTTGAAAAACTTTGTGCCATTAAACGGTTGTCGTATGTAAAATCTCCCAAAGTAAATGATGAATTAGTTCTTCTCCAGTTCCGCTCCACATTTCGGAAAGTAAGTGCAATAGCCCACACTGCATCATAGGTCTGTGATATAAATCCCGTAGAGCGAAGAGCTTTATTGTATCCAATAGCATCAAGAATTTCCGCCATTGTCTGAAAAAGTTCTAACGTTAACAGCATTAACATATTATTGAAACTGAGTCACATTCCCATAACAATTATTATTGCTCGATGGAGTTAATGAAAGGATTTATTATTTTGAAAGTTTCAAGAATATTAAATTTCATTATATCGTTGTTAATTAAAAGATTTTCCTAAATCCATTCTCAGTTTCTAGCAACTTTGTCCCCTTCGTCTTTGGAAATGAGATTGACATAATTTCTATTTCAAAAATAATATCATTTATCGAGTTACATCCGTGGAAAAGTTAGCTTAAATCGATAATATATTTCAAATGATAAGAATGGCTAATGAAGGCAAATCTTGCTTAGAGGTGATTTCCCGCCGTCACGGGGTGAAATGAATGATGGCGTTAAAGCTATGATCCGAGAGTACGATTATCAGACGAATTAACTTTTCTTACGAGTCATGTGTATTGTGCAGCTGTGAGATAGACTGATTACTTTATTTGATATTAAGGAGGTGAAAAGGAACATCTTTTTTGGATTATAATAAATAACGCACGAATAATTTGCTAGATTATATCGGAAGTATTATGTGACAAATGAGTTTTATACTGTGAATCACATAAAGGAGAATGTCCCTTGTGTACTTTTTTAGCATGGAAAACATTCTATTACAGCGAAAATGTATTTTTTTTGTTTGCTAAATTGCTTCCGTAAGAAAATCAGTCTTCTTGCAGATGTATTTTAAGGTGCTAGTTTTATTATATCAGTAATGAAATCCATGTTGATATCTCTAAAATGGCCTTCAAGAAATCAAGTCGACTGCTTGTAAAAGTGTTGGGAGGGTATATTAAAAATATTATTTAGAGAATTTTTTTAATAATATTTCTAATTCAAAACTAGTAATTTTATATTAATTACTGCTTAACAAATTGGGTTCTTCTATATGCACACATATAACAGTTATTTGTTGATAATTAAACTGCATATTTACAATTGATTCAGAATTGTTTTTGTTGCTAAACACCCATTTTATTTTATCCCACGAGGAAAGAGTCCTAGTGCACTTAATTTTACACTTAGTATATTTAAGCACTACACTGATATGCGCATTTAAATTAAGATGCAACTGTATCCCACTGTTGAAATATTTTCTACCATTTGAACTTAATAGGAAATCATTTTTAGTATATTTCAGTATATATATAAAGATGAAATGTATGAAAAAGAGAAAAAAAACATACCTCATATTCATGTCATTACCCTTGTATTAGATGACTTACTTACCTTTAATCACAAATGCCTTTAATTGTTCTTTAACTGACTTACCTTTTTTCGACTGCCCATAGATGCTCAGACTTCCAGGATACATAACCATTTAATTATTCTACTATATGAGTGTAAACTCCATTACATAAATTCATTAATTAAAACGATGTTTTTTTGAACAAGAATTAAAATTACAAAATATTACAATTACTTAAATTATAAATTTTTAAAAGAAATGTATACCTATATTAATAAAATTGCTTTATGAACTCTAATAAATAGCATTTAAAATATACTTGATCTGAGACATAAAGAGAAACAGCTATTTTCTCACCACTTCAGAAATAGCAGTGCTGTTGCCGACTGCTTCGTAATGACTGCCAACCGAAATGACACCTTGAATAGCGTTTATCAGTTGGTGATCGTTACATTCGGTTTCTGAAGCACCTTCCCACCAAGATTCCGTGGGATCTCCAAGGATAATCCAAGCGTATTCTGCTCCATGCATTCCCAAACGGTATACCTAGACGAAGATTTAAACTTTATTTATAGCATTTTATCGTAGGTTTCTAAGTTATTATTCATGAGTTTGAGCTGAAAGTTTAAATGTTAGGACATACACGTAGTCAATCAAACACTCTGTGAAACATGTGATCCTTAGTAAAAAGTGCTAAAACTAGAGTTTTATGAACTGTTTTTTATAAATAAGGTAATTGTTTGAAGTTTTGTGTATTCTTAATTTTTACTGATACTCTATTGAATGTCTCTCAGTACAAACCTTTATTCAGAGAAGCCTCTTCAAATGACTTTTCTAGAAGACACTGAACTTGTTTCTCTACTTACCTTTAAGAAAACATGTATAACGAGAAGATTCATTTCTGTGACTGACTTAAATGTACACTTCTGTGCCTAGGAGATTATATACACCACAGAACTTTGGACAGAATTGTTTCTATTTTAACCTAACTAACAAGGAAGCAGAAAAAAATCAATGATGTGAAAGTATACAGGGTAAATTCCATGATAAACTAGAGTTCACTGCTAGCCTTGAGCATAGAACCAAATCTGAAGAACGAAATTTAAGCAAAAGCCCTTGTCTTAAAAATGTCTCACAGCAGAAGATCTTATATTTTAACATCTAACATAAACTTTCATATTTTTCCCACGCTTCCTATAATCAATTATAACTCTAGGCACTAAGTCTTCGTATTGACTGGTTGGTTTGACTGGCTGCCTAGAGGGTTCCAGCGAACGCCTTTTATCAAGGCTTCTCCGTTCATTTTTGGCTTGAGTAACTCGCGAACTCCACCCGCTGATTTCACCTATAAGTAGCTCATATTGGGTAAACTTCTGGATCCTAAGCTTTCCGATTCAGTGGCTGACTTGGTTGGCTGTAGAACACATAATTTACGAAGTCTTCTTCAGTTGCTGGTTGAGGAAACTCGTGACCTCAGTCCCATTGCTTTCTTCTATAAGAAGTCCATTTTGTGCTGATGTTATTTCACCAACTTTGCTAACGGGATTGTTTTTCCTTCTTTTCGTGCTCCAAGAGTTCCAAGAGTTCAATTTACATGAAGACAGAGAAGCGAACTTATAAATATCTTTAGAGAAATCAGGAAATAACCTAATACAGATGCTGTTCGCACATTTTTTAGACGATTTTGGTAAGAGGTAATAAAAAAGCGTTTGCTGCAAAAGAAATAATTGCAATTGAACTATGTTTTTAAAAGTCAAAATTATCGTCTACGGCTTGAAAGTTTTGTATTTATTCAAAATGGCGTTTTTAACAAAGCAGTGGTTCGAAGGCTACATTTTTGTGATATCTAAAGCGTCGATAGGTAATATCGTCAACAAGAAAGAAAAAAAGTCAAATTGGAGCCTCAAGTGGGACAAAAATTCCAAACAAGTATCCAAGGAAAAAATGGACATCTTTGACTATTGCAAAGGTACATTGTTTAATGTTAAAAGAAAATCCCCCTAGTCAAAGGACAGTTGCAAAATCATTCAAATGCACGGTATCCACTGTAAAAAAAATGATAAACGTTGATGTAAATCGTAAGAAAGCGAAAAAAACGCAATGTGCATCGTCTTCTTCCAAATCATATCGCTGAACGCAGGACACGCTGCAGAATTCTATATGAGAAACACTTATCCAAAGAAAAATGGAAAACAATTGTCACAATAGATGAATCATGGGTGTATTTAAATGATTGCAACAAAAAAAGAGCCATTTATTATCATAAAAGGGGAGGAAAAAATTTAAGGACATGGTTCAAAGAAACGAAAGAAAGTTTTTCTAAGGGATTCATGATTGTTGCTGGTTTTTCTTATAATGGCAATTTAAAAATAAAGAGAGTGGAAAAAAATGTCAAGATTAACTCCAAATACTATCATGGATTTTTGTGCTTTCGGACTTTTAAAATCTGCATTATCCAAACGTCGTCCCAAAACCCTTACAGGACTCTGGAAAGATGTTCAGCAGGAATGGGAGAGAATACCTCTTCTGACACTTCAAAAGGCATTATTATCCTGGAAATTGCGGTGTCGAAGGATAGTTCAGAGTAAGGGATGTCAAATAGAACATTTAAAACACAAGAATTTTATGTAATTTAGTTTTGTGAATACAATATACATCGTCTAAAAAATGTGTGAACAGCCTCTGTACCTTAAACAGGATGAAAAAAGATTTCCTCATGTATAGTAGTAAAATAGGCGTGTTTTACAGTATCTTACTGAAATCAGATCAGTTGGTGAAATGTCAAGTGTAATAAAATTATTTCATTGGTCACAAATCATTATACTTAACTTCTAAATAACTTTAAAGGTTAGGATCTAAAATGATACTCTCTTTTAGTTTAGACTGCCGTGGGCCTTTGTTTGGTTAATTAATATTATACTTGCTTAAAACTTAACTGTGGAGTGTTTTATTTCATTTTGATTACTGTTCTGGTTCACATGTATATTCCATATATCAGACATGTAACCATCTATCATGTGTGGCCAAAAAGGTAATGTCAATGATAAGCGGCACTGAAATATATATTTTATGTCATTATACTTTATAACAGTTTCATCGCGGTGCTAGTTAAAGAACGCAATATTGAGGAAAACTTCCTCTCTCTGATACCAACAGAACTGAAGCGGCAGGATATCTCGGAATTGGGTTTCAATAATTCGTCAGAATGTCCTTTAATTATTGATTCGCTACAGATTTTTCTGCATGTAAAGATTCCCTGAATATACAAGATAACGTAGCGTTGTAAAATCCTTCTCTTTCTCTCACAATCAGTTATTTGTTTCAAGTACATTCTACAACTTCACAAACTACTTAATAATTGATATTTGTTTTGCCTAATTTTTAAATGTTCTTTTTTGATAAGTATAGTTAATTATGAATTCTGTTTTGCAGGTATTTAAACCTATGTACAATCGGGATTAAAATTCGTAATAATAAATCTGAATTTAGGGAAAATAACTATTTGTTTTCAACTTCGACATGTACTTTTCAGAAAATGTTTCCACTTTTTGACGAAAGAAGTGGAATTGCATTGATCTGGGGGAGGGATAGAAATGTAGGCTGACTTGAAGCTTGTCAGTGTTCTAATAGCAAATAGTGCCGTATTTGTCGTTTCTAGACTTACGGATAAAGCTTTATAATGATACGGTTTGTCATGCAGGGTTGATTTATAATTCCTTCTGTAATATTTTCAAAGGAAGCATCTGAACAGTCTAGACTGACAGAGATGCAATCCGCTAACGCCCGGTATTTTCTAACAACACAGTCCTGTAACAGCTTCTCAGGAATGGTGGGATTTGTCTGTGACAATCACTCCCTATAAAGCTTACTGACAAATAAATATATATTATGAGAAATAGAGGATATAGTAGGTGCCTGTGTCTATTGTTTCATTTAATATGAATCTAATTAAATATTTTCCGGCAAAAATTTAGGGACCTAAAATAACTACTAGTCGTCATCAAAGATCCAAGGGTGGCGACTGACATGTAACGTAATACTCGCCACGAGCATTACGTTAGAAATGTACCAATGCTCATTTTGAATGCTTAGTTCATAAGGTGCTCCACTTCAGTCTGTTCAGTGCGACTTTAACTGACATATGTAGTGTAACAATCACAAAGATTCTGGAAAAAACCGACAGCGTAGTGGAGCACAATTGCTCGAATTATCGGCTGGGCTCGTGTCTCATTTTCAGGTACTGACTACTGAACGCTGGTGTTATAAAGCATTACATTACATTATATTACAACGTTTTCTTACCAGTCAGTCACTGTCTTTAAACCGCTTCGCTGCAATAATGTAGCTACTCATATCAGACAACAGTTCCTTTACAACCTTGTTACCAACACGTTCTACTGCATGTGCTTTTAGGCGGAGTGTTTAAATATCGTATTGAATACACCAAAATCTATTTGAATTTTAGGGCATATAAAGAAAGATTAATTTAAAGGAAATTAGTTTTTATTTCTGACCACAGTTGCCGGCTTAATGATATATTTCATAGTATTTACTATCTTTAAGCGCAGTTTTCTAATTTTCTGAACTTATTGTGTTCCTGATTAATTGTTTTGAATAGACAACCGAAAAATATACTATCTATTTTATGCTAGTGAATTAGAAGTTTAAAAAAGTAATGGAGAGTATCATTACTGTATTAATATAGAAATTATAAAGGATCAAAGCAACAATAGCTTATATTCAAGATTGCATAGAACAAATTGATAAGTTATCAAAAATGCCAACTGAGTTAAGTATTAGGTTTATCTGTCTCTTCTCTGTTCTTCAACGGTGAATGCTAAGTTCAAGAACATAAATAAATTAGTCGGATAGTTTTGGATCTCTATTAACTATTTCTGCGCTGAATTCTGTTTAATATTATCCTGGAGTTTTCAAGTTCATTTATTTTCATTTGAATTTAAATCGAGAGTTCCATTCAATTAATCGAAATCAAAAAGCTCATTATCTATCAAGCATTCACAATAAAATTTGATGAGACGTATTGAATCAAAATTTCAAACAGTTAATAATTTAAAAACTTGATCTCTTTAGTATGCTAAATAAAACTTTCGAAACAATTTATTTATTAGAATTTTTCAACAAAATTGCGAAGGATCCAAAAACGAATCCAAATTTTTTCCGATTATTTTTTTCTGATGATTTCATGTAGTAATTTCTAAATAAGATGATATTCTCTGATTGTCTCTTAGTATCATTTGACTATTTATCAGATACATAGTTTTCTGTTGACGTTGTCAAATAATATCTAAACCCTGTTGATAACCTGGTTATAACCATAAGAATTCCTCTATTCTGTCTGCAGAGAAGTGAAGAAATACATTATGAATAAGTTCACTAATTATGAGATGTATGTTGATGTAACTTAAAATTTAAAAAAAAGGAAACTAAATATTCCTAACATAATTGCCTCTGCATTTAAGTCATAGGGTGATAAAATGATAGCTAATTATGAACCCTGGTAATATTTTTAAATACCTGGAAATGAAATATATTTTTTAAAACGAAAAATTGCAATGTATCCAAAATGTAGTGGTAAATGTTATTGTACTTGAAATGGTAATTGAAATTGCATCAAAAATGTAAAATTGTTAGTATATAATGTAAATTGAAATTGTAAATCGTAATATGTTATTAATGCAATGGTAAATGAAATAGTAACAGTAAGAGTAATTGAAAGAGCACCTTGAATGTAAAATTGTATGTATATAATGTAAGCTGTAATTGTAAATTGTTATATGTTCACAAGCGACTTTAAATATGCCGTATAAGCTTATCGCTGTGGTCGGCGGAACCTTCAGAATTTTTAAAACGAAATGCAAATGCTAACAAAAGATTTTATTTATGTAACAAGTCTTTTGTTGACGATTTCTTTGAGATATTTTGCGCTTTTTAATGATTTATTTTGAATATATACACAGAAAAGAATATAAGTTTGTTGATGAAATTAATTATTGTGTTTTGAAAAGCAACTCTACAAAATGCTTATATAGATTTGGCTAGGACATTCGACTATAAGACTTTTAAACAAAATAAAAATAAATCTAAAAATTATATTGCAAGAAATGCTAAAAAAATGCAGAACCAAAATCATTGATGCTTCAAAGTCCAAATCTCTGAGAAATAAAAAATAAGTCCATAACATGACATATATAAACTCGAAAAAAATTTAGATTCATGATGGTGCAATTCTTTCGAGTCTAAATATTATATAAAGTTTGGTGATAAATGGTGCATCATATGAAAAAATGTATAAAATTTTGAAATGCTTTTAAGGCAATGATGAATTCCCACAAGTCCAAAACTTTCAGGAAAGCCATAAAATCCTGGTTGTAATTTTGATATATTTCACTTTTAACTTATGCTTTTCGTGAAAAATCACGAATTATCAAACAACAGCATAAAATGTTACTTGTGTCTCGGAATTTTTCTGTTCAGACATAGATCTTAAAGGAGAAAGTAAAGATTCTGGTATCCAATATCATTCGCCAATGTGCAGAGAATTTGCTAAATAAATAAAAACCTCGAATATAAATGCAAATTAAAATATCACAAGGAGTTAAAAAGAAACTTATTAATCGAAGTTGCTTATGAGATGTCCGTAACTTGATTTTCCTTGCTAAATTTGATTAAATGAACAATAGTGAAAACTCTTTCCATACAAAATGCTATATAAAAATAAAATCAACATTTTTTATTACTGTTGCCAAAGTAAAATTAATTTAAATCATCCGGAAATATAAATATTAGTAAAAATGCAAGCAACGGACAAACAAAATAAATATTTTGCACGATAGCTTAAATTTTAGACTAATATTTGCTGGAGGTTTAATTTCCAGTTTTATATTTTTATTTAAAACGGATTTCAGTGAACGTATTTCAAGCGCCGAAATGTATTATTTCAGATAAATTGAAAGAAACCGGCTGTGTGAATTAACGTAATTTATTACTTTCTCTTACTCCTAACATTTTCGTAAACACTTTTAATGACTATCTTTTCACTTATCTACATATTTTATGCTCTAATGGTGCCCGCCACTGAAATCCTATCTTTAGTTTAAAACTTCTAAAACATCTGATTCTGAATAGGATAAACATTTTCATGCAAGATGTACTGTTAATTAACACAAAGCTTGAAGGAATTTAAAACAAAAAGGAATTCAAGCGATTTATAATCAGCCTATGAAACATCGAGGGAGAGAAGTTCTGACTGTAAAATTAGATACATTGGATCAACAGATACCTGGTTAGAGTAATTGCATAAGAGATTAACCAGAGGAGGTTGATAAGATTGAACTTTGAGAGAAGGAAATTGTAATTTTTTTAATCACATTGTAAACATGATGTGTTTTAATTAAATTAAAAATCAAACTTTCGGCTTTGAAAGAAAATGTGTTACTAAAATGCAAGGGAAATATAAACCTTTTAAAAGGAAATGAAATGGAAACGGAAGTAAAGGGTATTTTAGGACATTGGTTATTATTATAACTTCTTTAAAATTTTGTCCTTTGTACGGCTAGAATTCGAATTCGTTAAAATATGCGAGAAATTTTTTTTTAATATTTTCGAACTTATTTAGGTATGAAATGTAATAAAAATGTTTTATAGTGAGTTTTTTTTTCATAATTTCAATACAAAAATTTATCGAAGTAAAAAAATGCATGAAAATTTCATGAAATATTCTAGTTGTTGCAGTAACTAAAAAAGACCTTAAAATAAGATGTTTTTAAGGTTGAATTTTTTTCTTATCTGTCTAGCAATTTACTGAAATGGCTCTAAAGCATATGCAAACAACATGATTTTGATGTTGAAGAAAATAGAACTCACTTCTGTAATAACTCCACTGGGTTTTAAAAAAAAATCAAAGAAAATTATATGCATTTTAGCTAACGTATTAGCAGAAAGCGGTATAAGCTCATTAATTAACAAAAGCAACGTGATAAGATCATTTATAAAGAAAACCAAAATGATGCTATGCTTTCTAAAAAGTCTGAATTTTTTCTTAGAGGAGAGCCTGCCAATTTATAAATTCTTTTCTCATTTAAAGATGTATTTTTCGTTTTTTCTGTGGGACAATTTCGTTTATATCTATCCAGTTTTTTCTAAAGTGTTTTTAAAAGGAGTTTATTGAAGTAAATATGCGAGAATATATTTTCAGTAAAAGAATAATTCTTTTATAAGGTTTAATAATGGAGGTTTCTTGAAATTTGACAGTAAAATATTTGACTTCTTTTAATTAATTATTTCGTATGAAAAAAAAAAGATTGTGTAAACGCCCGCGTAGTTGTAAAAATAAATTTTAGAATTCATTTATGTGTTTCTATTCGGTAATATTTAGTTGTATACTTAATAAATGAAAAGATAATTTGTAATGTACTTCGGACACTCTAAAAAATATTGAGGTGTCTTTCCCGTCCTTTTAAAGGCATAAAAAGGAAATTAAACTTCTTTTTATTGCCATGTTTTTATTGACTCGCTTTCTTGTTTGTGTGTTTGTCCAGTACAAATCTTGCAATCGATTTTTAACTAACTTCCCGACTAGCTAGGCATTTGAAACTTTTAGAATACCTCATAACACGTTGACAATGCATTATTTTAAAACTTTTAGCCATTTTTAAGCAGTTTTGAATTCATTTTCAGTTCATTTTGTTGTTTGAAAATTTCTTATAATTGCTCTCTTTATTACGCATTTGATCATTTTCTTTTAAGTTGATGAGATAATTCATCAAAAAAATATTAAAAAAGTACTTATTAATACATAGAATTGTCAAGTTTATATGATTCAAGAGAAAATTTAAAAACATGGTACATAAAAAGATCTTTTTATCTTGTTTTTTTCACCTTTTCTGGAGTAATAAGCTACGTTTTTACCAAAAGGCTCAGTGGCAAGAAAGATAAAAAAAAAGTATTCATTTCAATGATAAAAGACTATAAAGGTATGAGTTTAGAATCAGGCTATTTATAAGCTAAAATCTTGATGGTTGAAGTTCTGTAAAAATGTGATTAATAATCATTACATTTTATGAAAATTGCGAAAGGAGAAAATAAGATGATCCCACAACTACGCTATAGTTCATCAACAAAGCTTAAAAATTAAGAAGCACTTTGAAAACTTAGAAAACTTTTCCATCAAAAGAGAAAATAACTTAAAGTTAAGCAAAACAATTATCTCTTAGGTAATGAAATCTCAATCTTTCGTTGTTTCTAGATTCTAACCATAAGTTTTTCACTCTTATATTTTATTGTATTTTATTATTTTTAATACCATATACTAACGTAATAATTTCAATAGCATTAATTTCTTACCAAAAGCCTCAGAGTCTGAGGAAAAACCTAATATAAATAAGGGAAGTAGTACAACCTTTTTACAACTGGATATTCAAAATTTTCCTAATATTGCAGAACATGCGCCGAGTTTCTTTCAAATTAAATTAAACGAACAAACAGAAAAGAAACATTCGCAGTCCTCTACCTTATGAATGCAATCAATCTACGTTTTGAATGCTTTGTATTTCAATATATTTAGTATGCTAAATAACATGCTTGATCTTACAGTCTACTGTTTCTCTAATAAACATAAATATAATAAGTTTCCCATGTTGTTGGGAAAGAAGTCAATATATACCTTTATTAGGAATCCAAATGACTCCCCTTGTTATATCGATGAATTAATTTTTCTTACCCAAGCAACTTTAGTGAAGCATTTGTACCAACCATTTCAGGCTTCACCAGAAAATATTCTTGACAGTTAGGGATGCTCCTGACGTGTTTTATGAATTCATAATTTCTGGTATACATGGTTTTATGACATAGTTTCTGAGATTGGATCCTTACAATGAGTTTTTGAGTGTTTCTTCTTAAGACTGGCGGTGTCTTATTAAGAATATTCTTAGGGATTTATGCGTTTACTAAGGAATTATTACATCAGTACGATATATTTATAGTTTATCCTGTATGGCGACAGATCTGTTTTTGTATGGGGAATAAGATGATTGACCTTTTATGATGAGTTCAGATATCTATGTCTTGATGGGAGTTTAAATGTCATATACTTGGTGATCTAACTATATTTGCTTATAAGATAATTTATAAGAACATCTATCGAATATACATTTATTGCATATATTGAAATTGTAATTCATTGCTTGTTTGGGAATATACATAAAGTATTTACGTAAATCCAAGAAATGTTTCTAGTGTAGAAAATATTTATTGTTGGACAGGAAAAGTAAGATGGGAAAATCACAAGAATCAAGCCTTCCTAAAAAAAGTGAGCATATTCTATGTCTTTAGAGACCATTTTACAGGATAAATTAAAGACACTAAACATTAGGTACTTAATAGGATAAAGTTAAATAAAAATGTATAAGAATAGATTTTAAAACTTAAAATGAATATTTTAAATTGAAGGAAACATGCTTTATTTGATACTTTCAAAAAATTTAGGTTTAAGATATGCATTTTATGTAAAGAAAACATCGTAGAATCAGAAATCTTAAGACTCTTCTTTAAAACTAAATCTTTGCATTGGTTAGTTTAAACACTCATATTTTTGCGGCATAAGGAAATACAGATGCCATAAAATAATGGTGTGTAGTAAATTACAAAAAGTTTGCTCAATCATACTGGTTTTAGATCTATTTATAAAACATTGTTTCTATAGAAAAATAATTTATTTGAAGACATTGCGTCTTTCAAAAATGCCGCCATCAAACTAAAACTAAAGGACTTGACAGTCATAGGATATTACTTTTAACACTATATAAAAGTATTACTGTCAATATTTATGTATTTTGGAGGGAAAAAGTAATTATTGGGAAGTATGACATATTCCTTTTATGCTTTTATAAAAAGATTTTTTTAAATGAAAATAATTTTTAAATGTTTTAGCTTATAAGAGTTAGATTTACATACGATTACCTACTTTACGTATTATCTGTGCATAGAGAAAGTTAGAAAAATATGCGTGTTAATTGCTAGAAAGAATACCTACCCGGCTTGTAGAAAATGAATATAACAGCCGGATGATGGCTGCATGGCTAGGGCGCTGACATTAGATACTGTCGCTGACATTAGGGCGCTGAGATTAGATAGTCTGTGGGTTCAAATCATACTCTTGGCATGGACTTTTGTAGCTGTTGGGATTCGGCTTTAAGCAGTAGGTTCAGTCTTATTAGCCCTCGTGTAGCAAAAAAATGACCGTAGCGCTCTAAACTATACCATTCCAAACATATTTTTTAACAGTATATAGGACCATTCTAGAAGAAATTCTAGAAAGTCCACGAAGAAAACAGGAAAAAGAACTTCAATATTTGTTTAGGTGGTTATAACGAGTCTAGTTCAGCCGCACACTCTTATTCTCTTTCTTCCATTTTAAAATAACGAGGCTTATCTGCGGACAGCCATACGTTTTGTTGACCGGTCAGATGTGCTAATAGACCATGGAGCCATGGCATGATCTATTTTTAAGAACTTTATATGCGTGCCAGAAAAAGTGGGATATAACTGTCTAATACCTGATAGTTCAACTTCTGGATCGGAAGATTAGAAATGCAACGGGGCATGGACTCCATGATCTTTCTGAGGAAGTGTGTAGACAATAAACATAAACCTCCTGAAGAGTGGTTCCCAATTCTATAATATTTCTAAAGAGTGGATCTCTGCCTTAAACGGAATATTGCAGTACATTCCAGATATGTTCAATAACGTTGGGATCTGGTGGACAAGGGGGCTATTTCATGTTCCAAAACTCGGATGAGTGTTCTCAAACCACAATACGGTGACTGTAGATGTGTGTGGTGGCTCATTCTTTTGTCGCAGGGCGCCCACACCCGTGAGAGTGAATGTGTGACATGAATGGCTTTAACACATCTGAAAGGATAAAGAATATGAACAATGAATTCACCGGTCAGGGAAGTTATAGACATAATGACGGGTCCTAATTCGTGCCAGTTCAACACACTCTATACCGTTACTGAGGGACCACCAGCCTGTACACTGTACAGTGTACAGTCAAATGTTGACATGCTGAATTCATTGATTTATGGCTTGTTCACCATAAGCGGACCTTTCCACCTGGCTGAGTCAGTTGGCAACGAGACTCGTCATACCAGACTTCTCGTTTCTAGTTTTCTGGTGTTCAGGGGCGGTGTTCATAAGCCCATACACAGAGCAGAGCTCTGTGTCTTCAAGAAAGGAATGTCACTCGGCTTGGGCGTTGGCTATTAAAGTCCATATCACGCAGTGGACTTTGAAAAGTATTCGCCCTGATGTTAGAACAGATCCCAGTATTGAAATGCGATGTTGTTTACGCCAATGTTGCACTCCTTTTGCTTGAAATAATTCTTGACGGAAGACACCGGTCACGGATAGCCAGAGTCTTTCGACGACCACAGCTTTGCCGTAAGTTGGTTGTTTTACCGGAATTCTTGTATTCGAGGTTCACTCTTGAAATGGATCGAAGTGAAAATCTACATTCACCTTAATCTTCAAAATGCCGTGACCCATCTCACGAGGACCATCTGTTCTACCACATGAAAGTCGCTTAAATCATGATCACCTGTCATACTGACTACGAAATCCGCTCTTTAAGGTTCCACAAATATCTATCTTTATATATACCTTGCTTGCGGGTGAACAGTATAAAAGAATTATAATGGCGGCTTATGATGTCGAAATGATTCCCATAATATATATATATATATATATATATATATATATATATATATATATATATATATATATATATATATATATATATATATATATATATATATATATATATATATATACACTGCTGGCCACTGTAAATGCAACACCCTGAAGGAAACATGCAAATAACATGAAATTTACAACATGCATTAGCGGAGGTGAGATATGCAAATGATTAGAATTTCAGCGCAGACGCCCATCACGCGCGCCTGTGGCTCCACTTCAAAGCGCTATTTAAGGCTTGGAGATTTCGACGATTTCAAGTTCGGCAATTGTGTTTTTCTTGTGGTTTTTTCAAAAAAACGATCAATTATGCCTCGTCGAAAACAGCGATCATCTTTTGATCAAGTATCCGAGTTCGACAGAGGAAGGATAGTGGCCTACCGAGATTGTGGATTATCTTTCAGGGAAATCGGTAGTCGTGTTGGACGAAACCAAACAACTGTAATGCGGATATGTGATCGTTGGATGCAGGAGGGTACGACGGACCGGCGTGTTCGATCGCATCCACCTCAGCGCACCACTTCACGTGATGACAGGCAAATTGTGCGCATGACAGTGACGGATCGCTCAGTCACATCACGAATCATAGCACAGCACATGCAGTCTGTAACGCATCATCCAGTGTCTGCGCGTACCATTCGACGCCGTTTACAGCAGAGTGGTCTGTCCGCAAGACGTCCATTGCTTTGTCTACCCTTGACGCAGAACCACAGACGTCTCCGCCGCCAATAGTGCGATGACAGAAGGATGTGGACGGCAGAATGGAATGAAATTGTCTTTACTGACGAGTCACGCTTCTGTCTGCAACAACAGGATAATGCGCGACCACACGTGGCACGCATTGTCCAACTGTTCTTCGTCAATCGCCAGATTGAATTGCTTCCCTGGCCACCTCGCTCTCCGTAACTTTCGCCGATAGAAAACATGTGGTCCATGGTTGCTCTACGATTGACCCAGATTCCATCCCCAGCTGCCACAGCAGATCAACTTTGGCAACGTGTGGAAGCTGCTTGGTCTGCTGTACCCCAAGAACTCATCCAAAGTCTCTTTGAATCAATGCCGAGGCGTGTGGCAGCGGTGATCTCCAACAATGGTGGCTACTCTGGCTACTGATTTTGGCAGGAACCACACTTCACAGAAGTCTATAAATTTAATCATTTGATACTTGGTCAACATGTTATCTATAAAATAAATTTTGTTGTGATATCTCTTGTCTTTCTTGGTGTTGCAATTTGGGTGGCCAGCAGTGTATATATATAAAATTTCATCGAGTTTTTAGCTTTTAACTATTATCGTAATAAAAACTTTTCAGAGGGATGAGACCTTAAATACACAACGATGACTGTTCTTTGAAACTTTTTTTTCTTTTATTTTTTGAATGAGACAGTTTAAAAAATTTTGTCAACAGCTCAAAGACATTTCTAATTCTATAATTTTTTATCCAACCTATAGAAATATTTTCCTTTGAAATTAAATTAGACTAAGAGGATTAATGAAAGGGACTGAAAGAGATTTAAAATGTAGCGGACACTATTTTATCTAAAGATAGTTTTAAGAGAAGTGACTTACTTTTTTTAAAGATTTACAATTCCAAGGTCTTTGTTTCCCTGCATGCCTTCGAAAATTAGTGACAAGAGCTTCATGATAATTTTAAAATGATATTCAATTGAAATGTATCATATTTTGGATCAAATGAATGTTTAAATACTGGAAAGGAAATTAACCTCATCAATGTTATTGAGAAAGCATAAAAATTATTTGATAACTCGAAAAAATATAATGCTTCCAGTTTTGCTTATTTGGATTTAGCTAGGACTTTTAAGATTTTAAAATCTTTTATAGAAGGTTACCCATTGCTTTTTCCAAAAGCTATAATTTCTATGTATTTCCTGTAAGGATTTTTTTAATCCAACAATTTATCTCATTCTCTATAATTTTTTTAAAAATTAATTTCATAATTTGTCATTGCTACATCCAGTATAATTAGATCCTTTAAAATGTGTTCTCAGTAACTAAAATGAACATTTAAATGTCCAACGAGAAGACTAGGTTGCTTTTACTGGCATATTCAGTCTTTTATCCGTTAATCTGTTATCGGGAACAGAATTATCTGCAGTGATATTTTATATTGTCTTTTACGTAATACGAAGTATACTAATGTCAACATTTAGCAACAATAGTAAAACTGTAAAGCTGAAATTAGCAATTATTTTAGATAAAAAGCCACATAGAAAGCTTATTATAAAAATTCAATCATCTGTGACAAAATCTCTCCAGACATAGTTCAAGAGTATGACGCCATGTTTTCCGGAAGCATTTCGGCAATTTACGTTGTTTCACAAATTTTGCTATTCCTATGGTATGATTTCGCTCTAAAATATAATAAAAATTATTTGTCTCCTAAATACCATTTGAGGATATCTTTGCAGAAAAGAGGTATCGGATGTTTAGAGGGAGGATCGTCCATGATTGCAACAGTAAAATGTCAATTTTTAAAAAAAAAGTGCATTATATATCTGAAAACAATTTAAAGATGCCGCCTACATGGTATAGGGATAAATACAAATTCTTTTACAGCAAGTTAGTTGAGTAATGTTATTTTATTGATAAATTGGTGTTAAAGTGGGCTTGCTAAAAATGGTAAAAAAATCCACCCTCATGGTACAGTGGTTACAGTTGTGAGCTTCCACGCAGTGGGCTTAGGTTCAAATCCCGAATTAGGCTTAGGTCGTTAACATGTTGCATAGCAAGCAATGCTGGTTCACATGAATTGTGCTCTCACAATAAAGTAGCCAGCAAGACTTTGTCTTGAACAACAAAAGGCGAATGTCTCGCGACAATTGCCTACGTATTACAAAAATAAATAATAACAATTTAAAGATGGTGGGATAATTCTACGAAGTGTTGGCAAGGGCGTGAAGACAAGGGCAAAAAAGAACAAGGGCAAAAAAGTGACAAGGGCAAAAAAGAATAACTATGACATTAAAGATCTATGTATTATTAACTACTTATATGAGCAAAAAAAACTACATATATGAGGTGGCTATTGTCAGGCAACTCTTTGGACCTTCATTGGCCACTAGAGTCTGTTAGTTAAGATAACCTGGGAACAGATGACGTCTGAAGAAAGGCCTTTAAGCAAGGAAGCTCATGATTTGTGCTCATCTGACCTCAGGTCACGAGAGAATGTGCCTAATTAGGTGGGGAGAGCATAATATTAGGAGTCAACAATTGAAGTTTTAGCAATGTTTAGTGATTAGCCAATTTATACGCTTTCAGCATATTTATACTTGGATGGAAAAGGAACACGAAGTCTGTCCTCTAATATCAAGTAACTTAACATTCACAGCTTAGAGATATGGTGATAATAAATATATGTGCCTGAGCGGGTTCACAGGAGGCTCACCGGCGGCCTGGGAGCTCTTGAGATGTAGCCATAAAATCCTTTACAAAGCTTTTTAATTGAGCAGAGATTTGACCATATTTTTATGGCTGATAAGACCCCTCCAATCAGAGCTACGCCGATAGACGAATTCCTCTAAAACGATGACATTAACCGAAAGAAGGAATAAACCAAATTTCTTGATTTAAACCATAAAAAACATGTTTGGGACGCAATAGGAAGACGCATTGTAAAGCGCCAACCGCCCTCAAGACCGAATGATGACCTAAAACCTGATATAATAGTGAATTGGAGCGTATTGCAGATAGTTATAATTTATATTTTAAATAATAATATTAAGAATATTTTTCGTAAGGCCTTACAAAAACAGTGAAAACGACGTCTTTTTGAAAATGCTTTTATTTATTTTTCTACATAGTCTCCCTTTAAGGTTGATACACTTGGTCGAATGATTTTGGAGCTCTTTTTTCTTTCGTAAAGTAATACTTGTCAAACTATGAAAAATAAACGTTTGTTTCACTAATCACTTTGGTATGTGATGCAGATTTCTTCACCGCAAGAAATATTTCCATGTATGAGAACAAATAGCAGTCCAAAGGGGCCAAATCTCGAGAATACGGATGGTGGGGAACAATTTCGTAGAGTCTTTCTAACAGTTTTTACACCGCAATCGCAGTTGAATGAGCCGAAGCGTTGTTATGATGGAAAAGAACTTTTCCCCGCTAAATGTTGCCTTTTCCCCTTAATTTCATTATTTAAGCGACTCTATGCATAGTACTCTATGGTGTTTGTTTTGCTCTTTTCCAAGTAGTCAATAAAGATTATACAATGGGCGCATTAAAAAAACTGGTCATATCCTTTCTTGCCATTGGAACCGTTTTTCTCTTTCTTTGGTGCAGGTTCAACTCGTTCAACAATATAGTTTTGACTCTTTTTGTTTCTGTTTTATCTATGTTTTATCAACTGTCGCGAAAGGACCCACAAATTCATCAGGTTTTCTGTAAAACAGCTTAAAAAAAGTGCTTCGAAATGGTCATCCGTCCACATTTTTGGTCAGTTGTAAACAAACGTGGTACATACTTTGCGGACAGCCTTCTCATATCCAAATATTCATACAAAATATAATGAATGCACTCTGGTGAGATGACAACAGCCTCAGAAATCTTAAGCACTTTTAATCATTTATCCTTCATAACCATATCAGTGATTTTTTTCATTAATTTCTAGCGTTGTGACCTCAGGAGGGCGACCAGAACGTTCAGCGTCACTTGTGCGCATTCGGCCGCAACAAAAATCAGCAAACCACTTGTTAATCCTTTTAAGCGAAGGTGAAGACTCACCATAACAATTGCCTAAAATTAGTAAATACGCCGAGGTGTTGGAATTTAATTAATATTTGTATTTTATTGAAGGATCTATTGATTATTTGCTTCTAGTATGCATATTGCCTGCCGATAACTGTAAAAAATTATTTTGTACCTTATTAGTTCATTTGATGTTGCCTAGGTAATTTTTAAAAGATCTTTTCTAATTAAAACCCCAATGCAATATATCTTTACACGGAGCTCCTACCATTTAAATAACATACTTATCTCGAAACCCCTTCATCATCAGCTTTCCCTGGCAATGCGTGTATCCTTCAGCATTTGTACTTTTTAAAACTTTAATAGAAAACTTCTTTTTATTTTTTCTGCGTGGCCAGCTTCTTTGAAAGGAGGTCTATGGTGGTAGGCGAACAAGAGCATCTTTTCACTATCCCCTTTCTCCTGTAAATAGTTCATCCCATGTTTACGTCCTACTTTCAAACCTCTATGCTGGTGATAGACCTCTTCCGCGTTACGCAAAAAGAAGTTGCAAAAAGTTAGCGGAAACATACTTCCAAGAAAATGACAGTAGCAAAGGGGACTTGTTGAAAAACTTTTTAGAAGCTGAAAAATTTGTGATACCTTGCAAAATGTCATAAGTAAAAACCAAAGACAAGCAAAAAACTGAAAGCAATGTCGATTTAACAGGTTTATTATAAAACTAAGAGGGTTCTTAACAAGTTGTACAAAAATATAATTTTCCCTCTTCATTTATTACAGTGCTTATATCAAAAATAAGTTAAGAATAAACATTTTACACTGTGTTATTTCGAGACTTAATAAACACTCAAGTGATATATTTTAATGTATTATATAAAGTTTAGTGGTCTAGTTAAAATTTTAGGAAGACCAATATGGCATTCTCTGGGATTCAGGTCAATTTGTATGTGTATATACGTTATATTTAACATCAGTGGATGAAACGTGTTTAAGGAGCAAAAAATTTTTAATATGAATTATCTTTTTCATAATGCGACATAAGTACAGTGCTTAATATGAAAATTGATCTATATTTTGTTATACTGTAATTTATCCCTTTTTTGGGAAAAATATTATTACTCTTTCAACCCATTCTGCACTTTCAGTCTCATCATCTTACCTTTCCTATGTCGTATAGTAAAACATAACAGAAGTCGAACCAGTCGTTCGTTCTTAAAGTGTAAATGCTGAACTTCTCACGTTTAAAAATAATTTAATAGCATTTAACTAGCTCGAGTTTTTATTTCTCTTCAGCAACAGGTTTTACAACAAGTAAGACAATAATTCAATGCCAATAACTCACAGCAGTTAACTTCGATGAAATTTCAACGGCAGTCTTTCATTTGGAATATTTCTGTTAAAATGTCAATGTCAGTGTTGCTAATCGAATACAGAACTAAATATTTCTTGGTACTGTGCTATGAGAGTGATTGTAAATAAAATGTTTATCAAGTCCTTTTAACACCGAAATACTATCCGAACAGCAAAAGAATGTATTTATTCAATGATAGCTATACGTTGTTTGCATCTTAGTTAATTACAATGTCAATATTCTGCGTTTAGTATACTGCATTGCAAAGATTTTTAAAATTTAAAATCTACTTTAGAGCAGTAGTTTCTGTTATTTTTCAGAGAAATCAATCAAGATGCATTAAATATTGGGTTTTCATTAGAACATATTGCTTTCCAACACACATACAGAGTTAACAATAATTTGCTCATATTCACTTATCATCGGAAAATTGGAAGAATTTCAATTAAAACTCAAATATTTCTATTTAAAACCAATATACAAAAATATTTGCCCCGAATTTAAGTACTGGAGTAATTAAAAGACATTCATTTTAAATGAAACCTTGATGATTCCAGGGAGTGACGGGCGCAAAATTAGCAATATTTATCTTAAAAGAATAAGAAAAAACTCGTAAATTTTCACTTACTGGGATCTGTGAATATTTAATTTAAAAGTTGCTTTCTCTGCTGGTAGTCTCAGATTAACTTCAGGAAAGGTCACACCTTTATTTAGAATTTGTTACTAAATAAGCCCCCTGTACAAGGGTTATTTTTATTTGAAGAATTTTTAATGTCTTATTTCGTAGCAATATACATGTCTTTACTACATACTATTAACCAGTAGAAATACTGTTTTATGTCCCAATTTTAAATCGAAATACCTTTTGATCATCTGTATTTTTAGTATAGCATGTCTTTATATCTAGAATACATTTGTCTATAGGTCGTGTACCTTTCCTCTTTCTATACCTTTGAGTTAAACCGAAGGCATACGAAAATCACTTTCCTCCATTACAAACATGCAGTTTTTAAAGTATAAACTAATGTAAGATAACTTTACAAGATAAAATTTTCCATTAATAATGTTAGCGAAGAAAGTGGAGTTTCGCAAATAATTGAATTTTTTTCCCCAAAATTTATCAGTTTATTTTGAAAATTAAAACGAGAAAACCTTTATTATTAAACGAGATGCCACTTTATATCCTTTGGAATAAAAAATGCGTTTCTCCGTTTTAAGCACCAAAAGAATTATTTAAAAAAAATAAAAACAGCTGAATACACATTATTCTATTATCATACTACCTAATTAAACTAATGTAATTTGTAATGTATTATCATTTTAAAAAATGAGGTAATTACGATTGGAGTAGCTTAAGTGCTTGTTATTTTCCAAAAAATGCCATACTTATTTTTTAAACAAATTTTTTAACAATTAATTACTGTATAGAGAAAGAAACATATATAATGGCAGGGCAAATTAATTTTCATTCTTTTTAGCATTAATATTTTCTTATAAGTTAATACAAATTGTTTTAATAATTATACCGAAAAAATGTAAATAGGAGAAAATATAAGGTACAGAATGCACTTGTTTTTTCCTTTTCTTCTAAGTGTTACACAATTAAGTTTAATACTTTTCATTCACAAAGCGCACTCATAAACATGTAAGTATATAATAAAATGTTAAAAACATACACAAATACAGGTTAAAAAACACAAAAAGCTAAATGCCTAGAGACAGTTTTGATGATAAGAGCACCATATTAAGACTGAGCTATATATCCTTTAGCATTTACCTCTTAGGTACTAAGTGTGCACGTTTGGTTATTTAGGTACAAACGATGCAGTTGCACCCCTCCACGTCCTTGTATCTATATATCCTTTCTTTATTACTCAAAATATAATAGGATGACCGCACTTTCCTTAATATTCAGACTAATTTTTCGAATTTAGTGGACTATCTAAAGAATGGATAAAATCTAAGATAAAAACTACTTGGGATCAAGAAGCAAAAAAAAAGCAAACCTAAATGTATACTTAATGAGAAGTTTATACAGTTACAATATCTATTTCATAATACCGATGGAATGCCGAGAAGGCCTGTCTAAGGTAGTTTAGAGTGTAACACCTTATGATAACCATTCTAATGCCAAAGACGGCTGATATTCTATACAAATTGACATATGTGCTTTACATTTTCTTTTTCAATTTAAAGAGTATCACTTAATATATCTCAGCAGGTCTTCAGACCATTAGACCGACGATTTAGGCTCCTGTCATCTCTTCTTACAAGACTGCTCAAACGAAGTGTTTCCATGAATGTCTATAGATGTTTAATCAATGTATTGAATTCCTGTTCTTTTTAAATATAAATCTCTATTTAATTAATACACTGATTTACTGTCTGCCATTTCTGCTGTATTCCCAATGCTACATTCATAGGACTTCCTTTTTCAGCAGTAGTTTGGCAGAGCTGGTCAAGATCGTAAACAACCGCATACTTATTATGAATAAAATAACCGCATAATTATTATGAATTAAATGTTTGTTCACGGGATCTAAGTAAGTTACAGGTAGTGCCATAGTGATTAGATGCAAGACGCTTTTATTGGATTATTTTAGATAAAAGTAGGAAATACTTTTTGTTTAATGGGTGAGGGCAATCCGCCGACTGTGTATTTGATAGAGAGATACGGTTTAAAGGACGAGTGGCAGTATGTTAATCTTCTTTCGGAACCTCTCACGAGCTGAGAACACCTGAGGAACGGAACTTTCCCTGTCATCAAAACACTGTGATGATCCCTTTTTTTGTTTCAGTAAAATGTTTGTTGAGTGCATTGTTGTTAGAGTCCTTCCTTGTATATTAACCGTATTTTTTACAATTGAGGCGGTGAAAGGCAAAGTGGTGTAAGTCACATTTTCAACTTTTTTTATTTGAGGGCAAAATTGTAATCTCCATGTTCAATTTATGGTAGAATTTCACATGATTATTATTTTCAATATTATAATAATTATTATGAATTATAATTTGTTCAATTTATAGTGGAATTTTTTGTAGTTTTTGCAGTAAAACGCCTTTGACTTACACCACTTGACTTACTGACTTACACCACTTTGCCTTTCACCGCCTCAATTATTTTTGAACTTAAGATGGAATTTTGATTCGAATTAAGACTATGAAATCAATCTCCACCATTAAATTTGTTTATCTCTAACCAGGCGTATTCACCAAAATTGCCCATGTTTTTTTAGTTTCAGTAAAATGTTTGTTGAGTGCATTGTTGTTCGAGTTTTTCCCCAATGTTCAAATAAAAAAATGTGTTTTCCCTTACTGGCGAACAACAGAGAAACATGCATAATTTAATTGAATATATATACTTTTAAATGCGTTTATTTTAAATTTTGATTACATTTTTAAAGGTGTTATTGTTTTTTAGGGGAAGGGGGAGAGAGGAAGAAGAATACAACGTGGCTGTTCAATAGCTTTTATTAGTATGATTATATAGATATAGGAATACTAATAGAAATATAACATGCTTATATTATGAAATGTGAATTGATAACTTCTTTTAGAAGATTAAATTTTGCAACAAAACCATTGTAAATTCATATATTGATGGTAAAGTCCCTTTCATTGTCAGAAAAAAAGATTTACTTATACTTTTGCATTAATGATTCACTTCCAAGGTACACCCGAGTATACAGGAAAAATATATAAAAAGTATTTCAAAACTTAAAAAGAAAATTTCGGTAATTTTTTGAAGTCCATCTGTTAATGTCTGCATGAGGGAATTATAAACAAAAGCAATAAAAGTATTCAACAAGCTTCAAAATAAAAGTGTAAAAGACGAGACACTGATCTAATACACGTTAATATGATAAATAAATTATCTGAGCAGTAACGATGAAGCAAAGAAAAATTATTAAAAAGATCAAACTAATGCACTGGCTTTATAGAAATCCCCGTGGTTACAATTTTTTCTGTTTACTCTTTAACGAGAAGGTGAAATGATATTTTAATGCATTGAACAATACTTTCTATCGAAATATACTTGTAAAAACTTGATTTAATTTTCAAATCGTCTAGTTGCTTGAGTCTTTTAAACACTAGGTACCCCTTTTAGTACTGTTCCCGCCGATATACAGTTATGCACGCGAATTTCCAACCATGTTATGCTCCAGGGTCCAATATTTCATGAAGACAAGTGAAAGATTCAAAAGCAATAATAAACATTTCACTTAAAATGTTTTACTATATTTTACAATGCTGCAACACGACGTAGGGGTAATTTCTCACTTGAAGAGGAAAGTTTTTGGAGAAAATAACATTCTATTTAATTTATGAAAAAACTGAATTGATTTTGAGCTATTGTTTTTCATTGACGCTTATTATAACAAGACTTAAGCTTTTTTCTTCATATTAGAGGAGAATTTAATGTCATGTGAAGAAAACAATGTTATAAAACATTGTTTAAACATCACATAACTATCTAGTTATTCAATGGAAAGTTTTTAGAGACCATTATAGAGGTTGAAAGGTAATTTTATGTAAATGTGTTGTCAAAGTACTCTATCAGAATTATTTATATAAACGTTTATTGCGTGATAAATATATTTTATCCGCATTATAATGCTATGAAAAGTATAATAAACCACATGAAAACTATTACATAATAACAGTAACATTAACACTTCTCTTATCCTTCGCTTAAACAATAACATTAATACTTCCCTTATCCTTCGTAAACTCATCAATGATATAAAATAAGATTTTACTAAACAACATCCTTTGGGGTATATATATACACAGACAATAAGGTACATTGTGTAATATATATATATATATATATATATATATATATATTATGTGTGTGTGTGTGTGTGTGTGTGTGTGTGTGTGTGTGTGTGTGTGTGTGTGTGTGTGTGTACGTGCGTGCGTATGTTTCAATAAAAAATAAATGATATTTTAATATTTTGAATTTGTTGCAAATCAAACCTTTTTATCTCTTCATATACTAAACACTCACATATATCTAATCTGTTGGTTTTCTTCTCTTAAAAGTATTAAACATCCCTTAAAAATTTCTGAAATTTGGAAATAAATAGTGTTTTAATTGATGATTTTTAACATTGCGAAGTCTGGAAATATATTTTTGAAGATAGAAAGTGGTATTAATAACCTCTTTATCATGCATATCCAAAATTTGGTGAATATAAAAGAAATTTTTTCACCATTACGAAATTTAAATTCTAAACAAAGTATCACTCTCTTTTATGTCTCGGAAATCTTTTTTTATATCCATTACGCATTGTCATAGAAATTGGAAGTTTTTTAAACTGTACATTTTCCCTTTGTTTCCTCGATCTATGATCTGGTGTATGATTTTACTTCTTACTTTTCTCTGTTGTTATATAAATCTCATTCTTTCAACTAGAAAGAGGAAAGAAAATCCTATTACCTGGCAAAATATCTTCCGGAAGAGAGAGGAGGAAAAACTGCAAATAACGATGCGGCAATCTTGATCCTGTAAAAAGAAAAATAATACAATGAAGGTACTTTCATTTTCATGATAGGAGACGCTGTAAGTAACTGGAAGCGTTAAGGAAAAGTACTACAGACACAATATGCTCCCATTTCAAATAGACGAAATTTGTGATGCAATTTAATACGCGTGCATGCACATCAACCTGCTATTTTCCGCCGGTTAAAAGAGGGATACAATGAAAAAATTGCTTGAACCACCATAAAATAGCATGATAAATAAAGTGAATGAAATGAATTGTAAAAAATATTACTCAGTCAACAAAAGCTTATCATTATAACTTTGATTTATTACTTGGGAAATGTGATTTATTACTGGAGAAATATTTGTATATCTCGAGAATGTAAGTTTTTAACTGCAGATTAGTGTAAGTACATATGCATATAATTTATATGAAAATTTCTGATAAATTTAATTGATGCTAATAAGTGGAGATAAATGGCATTAGAAAACCAAATTATGTGATATTAAGGAATGTTCAGAAAGTAATAATTACAAAATAAAAAGAACTTCTTATATACCATGTTTTTAAATTTTCTGTTGAATCATATAAACTTGACAATTCTATGTATTAATAAATACTTTCTTAAAATTTTTTTGATGAATTATCCCATCAACTTGAAAGAAAATGAAGTTAATTGGAAGTTAACTTGCATTTAACTTGTCGTTCCCGTTCCGGCCAATAGATGGCTGAACTAGTCTACAAATCAAAATTAAATGAAAATAACTGAAAATTAATTTAATTCTGCTTAAAGATGGCTAAAAGTATTTAAAAATGCATTGTCATCGTGTTCTGGGCTATTCTAAAAGTTTCAAATGTCTAGCTAGTCGGGAAGTTAGTTAAAAATCGATTGCAAGATTTGTACTTGACAAACACACAAACATACAAGAAAGCAAGTTAATAAAAACATGGTAAAAATGGGAGCTTAAAACTTCGTTTTAAGTTCTGGATTGATTTATTTATTTGAAAATAAATGTCCAAATTGTCTACAAAAGAAGAAAATACATTTTTTGAGAGGAATTTTAGCTCTCTTCACTGGAAATAAAAAATGTACTTTAAGAACATAAGCGCAAATTATTTAAAAGTACTGTGTATATCTAGTTAAACACGTGTAGCAAACACTGACCGTAGAGCTCCAAACCAAACGAAACCAAACATCTAGTTAAAAACACAGTCAGAATAAATTAACGAAAAACGAATAAAATAATGCCAGATCACTAAAAATATTGAGAAATATTTCTTTTTGTAGTTTTAATAAAGTTGAAACAACATTAGTCCTTTAAAGAAACTTGATTATCACATGCGTACAGGAAATAGGAAGAAAATGTGTATCGTAGAAAACTAAACTAGACTGATAATGATCACAAATATTCAAACATTATGTATCAAAGTCCGAAGAATGGGCCATTAGTGATTCAACCAATCCTTTTGTTAGTTCTTTAACGTTGGTCATGAAACACACTTTAACAGCTCTTTTTGATCATCATCTCTAACTATTGATATATTTACAACAGATGGGGGAAATACTGTTAAAATTATATTATCTTGTTGGTACTCTTTGAGAATAAAAATAGAAATTAAGCTCACAAAACATTTTTTATTAAGATTCTACGCAAATCGGTATTTGCAGTTGTTCCAGAATAATAGAACTGGTATTTATGCTCATGAAATGTTCACCAAATCAATCTAATTACTTTAAATCTTAATAACAAACTATTTAAATTTTAAATTGATATGAATTTTGTTTCTTCCATCCTTTAATGCTTACTTTTCTGACGCTTATTTTCATTTCCATTATAATACCATTAAGTTTTTATAATTTCCTTTGTATTTCTTGATGGTTTGAAGAATGATAAAGCATGGACTGTACACTATAGTGCTGATGTCTATAGTGCCTTGCAATAATGATATTTGCACGAGCAAAAAGCTCGCATTAAATTATTTTTTACCATATTATTCCCTTACGCACTGAGCAGTTCGAAACAGTTTTAACTTTGAATACGATCTCTCTCCTCATAATGATCATGACATAAAAAAGCATAAAAATAAATTCTTATTCTTCCCACCAAAAAATGTTTATACGTATGTAATAACGCTTTGCTTTAAGTACTTAAGCATTACATTATGGAAATTTACGAGAGAAAGAACTTACAATCGTTCCTATTTTTAAAACAACGGCAATAATGACGACAGCAACAAAAAAAAAGTACATGGGATCTCTTGAGGGGGATAACGGTATGGAACTGTTTGACTTCGGTTTAAGTTATCGGGACTTTATTAAATAATTAAATACAGACTTTTCTTTAGATATCAATATGTGATTTTCAAAAAAAAAAGTTTTACTAAACAACCATATCGAAAGCAGCAAAGGTCATCGTTAACGAAGCATCAAAATATTCTTTCGTGAGTCTGAAAAAAATAGCTGCTGATAGTGTTTTAACATCGGGGACCATAGTAGGTGCTCAGATTATTCTGTAACATTTTTCATGAATCACATATTAGAGACAAGACACAGAGAAAAAGTCTCTTGTTTCCGTGTTACCAATTCTGTAGAGTACCGGAATTCAATAGAATATCATACCGAACGAAATTTTTTGCACAACTTGAATGGTATTTAGGCACAAATGAATAACACCGTTTTTATAAAAAGAAATAAAAACAATTTCTACGTAACTTTTTGTGATTTATGCAAGTTTTGAAATTTTCCAGCGATTTTTGAGTTTCAAAAATTTGATTTAGAAATTTATAGCATGACGGTATATTTATTTCATTTGAGTGAGTATAACTGAAGGAAAAGCCAAACGTACAATGCTTGTAACATTTAAAATTTTGAAAGCCACTTGTTCTTATTTATTAATGTGGGTTGATATTTTTTTTTGACGTTAATAATGATATTTTTTGCACATTTATAACTTTTAAATACGTATAATAGCAAATATTAAATTTGTTATATAAATGAAATTGTATTTTTATTTATAACTTATTTTGTTTATATTTATGCAAAAGGGAGAAAAATCCCAATAAATAATTTGGAATTTTTTGAGTCACATTATACTTATTGTAACTTTTGTCTTCAGTTTTTGATAATCGTCAAGTAATAATGTGAGTGCAAATTATAAAGAAAATAAAATAGTTAAAGGAGAGTGAGATGAATATGAATAATATGAATTTGTATGTCACTATATCCCTCTGGAGGAAAGTGATTCTCTTATGCAGGATCCTCCAAGGAAATATGCTATGTTTTACACTGTAAATAATTGACTAGACAACACATTTATTTTGTTTTGATCCACATACATTAAGATTAAAAACTCTCTAAGGAGACATTTTAAAAGGATGCTACATTCAGAATGAGTTCAGAATGAAAAAGATGGTATATAATTTAGTTGTATAAAATGTGCGAAAGTTTGGAAAATTATTAGATAAAAATGAAAATTTAAAAATAATCTAAATTTCCCCAATGAGAAAAAAAAATTTCCATGATTAGTTTATATCCCCAGGGTAAATTATTTTAGGCTTTTAAGAGAATTTTCAAAGTAAATGTAATTTAATTCAAAATTAGCCAGGATCTTGCATAAAAATAATTTATAGTTTTAAGATGAAAGGTATGCTGATAAAAATTGTTCAGGAGTTAACTATACGGAACCGCAAATATGCATCGATTATTGCCATACGTCACATCGGTTGAGTACGTATGGCTGCAAATATTCCTACATATGACTAGATATCATAAATGATAAAGTTTAACTTCCTTCATTAAACAAGTATCTCCTAGGGAACGGAAAGATAAGTTTTCAAAATTTAAAACACGTTCATACTTCTCAAAACCTGTGAAATGATAAAAAGCCAACTCTTCGGGGATCGATTAAAAACTTATACCAAAGGTCATTTTAATCTAATCCTTTCAGAATATAAATGGGCAAATACAGTTTTGAAATGTCTTGGTTAATTTTTTGCTATCTAAAAATTTGACAAGTTGGGCTGAAATTAATCTGGGGAAGAAAAAATATTAAATATAAATGCATGGAGCAATGATGGACCAAATTACATCGTAGAGGCATTTACCTTTTGTTTGAAGCTGTTTTAAATAGAAAATAATTACAAGAGAAAAAGAACTTTTTATATACCATGTTTTTGAATTTTCTGTTTAATCATATAAACTTGACAATTCTATGTATAAATAAATACTTTTTAAAATGTTTTTGATGAATTATCCCATCAACTTGAAAGAAAATGATCAAATGCGTAATAAAGAGAGCGATTATAAGAAATTTCAAACAGCAAAATTAACTGAAAATGAATTCAATGCTGCTTAAAGATGGCTAAAAGTATTAAAATAATGCATTGTCATCGTGTTCTGAGCTATTCTAAAAGTTTCAAATGTCTAGCTAGTCGGTAAGTTAGTTAAAAATCGATTGCAAGATTTGTACTTGACAAACACACAAACAAGAACACAAGTTAATAAAAACATGGTAAAAAATATTGAATTTTAAAATATTCGAATTTCTTTTTCTGTGTCAAACTCGCAGAGAATATTATAAAAAATCTACATTAATTTTGAATGATTAAGTTCATAGAATTTAAAATTTTGATTCGGTTTTCTGAAAACCAAAGTGAGAATTTCCAATATAAGATAGGAAAATAATATCGATACAAGAAGTAGTTCAAGAAATGACAAAGATATCTCAAAGAAAACGCCTATCTTTTAAAATTTCTTCCAATTCTTGAAATTTAGTTTACTGCACCAATTCCCTTATTTTACTTCTGAATATAATATATTGGTATTCTGGATATAATATATTGATAGTGGATTGTTTTAGCTCTTTGTAATATTTTTTCCTTTTTTATCTATGCTTCTTTTAACATTAAAAATACGTTATAGTATCTCTCTCTTGGAGTTTTAAAATTTATATTATTCTAGGTACCAAAATGTTATTGGCAAGAGAAGCTGCCATGGATTGCAATAACAGAATTCATGAGGTCGAATTGCAGCAGGAGATATATTATGAGTTATCATTTGTGATAAATGTTACCGTAACTCTTAACACTGATTTTAAAATTTACTGATAGCGTATTTTCAATGAAATTTTAAAACATGGTTATAGAATTTTGAGCTATGTCCACCAGAAAGCAATACAAAATATATGTCTGTAAATTGCTTACCAGTTTTTATTTCTAACCCAAACACTTTCAGCAGTTATTCATGATATAATTGCATTTGATTAAAATTCAATACGACATATTTCTTAATTGAGCTTTCCTCATTTATAACATGTGAATTTCCCTCATTTAATTATTTTTTTTTTGAGTTATAATTTTTTTTCTGTTGTCTTTCTATTCCATGGTTGCTAATGTATGAGGAATTTGCCTTCTCAGTAGGCCTTACAACAGGAAGCAATAGTACGCATGGCCATTTAAAATTACATTGATCTTTTATTTAAAAATGCACATGTAATTTGAAAGAATCTATAGCAGTGGCAAACAAACACACACACACACACACAGAGAAGAGAGAGAGAGAGAGAGAGAGTGTTCAATTTATATATTTTTTCTCTGGTTTTAATTTTTTCTATGGTACAAATGCAATGCAAACTTCTGTAAAATTCATCAAAATACTAACACAAGCAACTCGTTGTAGAGAGCTAAAATCTTTTCACGAGTAAACTTCCTGAATTAATGTCAGCGATTTGTCACTGGTCAATCTCATATATCATCTCTCATACACACGCTATGGTTAACCCAGAAAGATTTACTATTATCATTGATAAGGCCCATAGTTTGAATTTTTACTTTTATAATACAATATTTTTACTTTTATAATACTATATTACTTTTATAATACTACTATTTTCTCGATTGAATTCAAATAAATAGAAAAAAATAAGAAAAAAATAGAAAAGAAAATTACTCATGTTGCCCGTTGTTTTATTCTTTTTTAATTTCCTTGATTTTTTTATCGGTGCATTATCCCATAACATATATAATAAGATTTTCCCCAAACACATGATAATATCAACTTAAATATAGTAAACTAAATCTATAAAATATTAATTACAAAAATGAATGAAAAGTTATTAAACTTAAAATACATTTGGGCTTGTCCCTTCAGGTTTAAATTAAACCGAAATGCAATCGATATTCCTGACACAGCAAGTAACGTATAAAATAGCTCCTAAAATTTCCCATATAAGTAAAAAATGAAAACCTGGAAGTGCCTTTTATCCTAGATGTAACGAACCGCAACGAGCAATAAAAGTAAAACGACCTATAACGCACTGCCTTTAGGTATCAATAAATAGGCCCCGTCTCCATTTTTAGGGTTTAAATATACTTTCTGCAAAAGTAGCATGGACTTTCGAATTTGGAGAACATATCCAGTATGCTTTTTCTTTACGATACATCATTTACAGAACAGAAAATGTGCAAGTAGAAAAATAAAAATATTTCGAAGTTTTTTCTTATTTAAACATATGAGATAAAATATTCTTGAAATTTCCTAGACGCAATTGTCGCTATATCTTCGAATATGTAAGTCACATATGTTTGACTTCAGGTGGAACATTTGTATTAAACGAATTGACATTATAAGAATAAATTTCGAGTCTCATTCATAAGCTTGTACTTTCACATTGTTTTTATTGCCCATGATTCAAAATGTGATTAAGTTATTTAAATCTTCTTTATAAAAGAAATCTTTTGTCCCTAAAATTTTGAATAAAGAACCGAGAGAAGTTGAGTTGTGAGAGCGATGTATTAAGTTTAAACTTTCAATCATCTTATTTATGTATCTATAAAGTAGTATTTTTTCCTTTTTGTGTTCTAATAGGTATTCATTGTTCATCAACATTTTTTATAAGTGCTGGATACACATATGAAGAATCATAAAATGTAGAATAACTCGCTGAATACCCGTGCTTCGCTACGGAATACATTCAAATTAAATACAACAGTCAATATATGCAATTAATGTCAACAAAATATATTTATAAAAAATCGTAACGGATATTTTTATAGACAAAATAATGTAGAAGAAAATATTGAAATTAAATCTAATAGAACATATTATAGAATATAGTAAAGTTTGAAGAACATTTCTTTTACTGTACTTTAATATTTTTTTGGATAATGTCCAATCGTTTGCCTCATTAGCAAGAAAAAAAATGTCAATTTATTTCGTTGTAATGCACGTGACGCAAAATTAGTTTAAAGTATCACAAAAAGCATAGAAACCACGTGATCAGCATTTAATAAATTAAATTTTAAAAATTAATCTTTAAAAGTTCACCAAATATCAGAAAATAGAGGTAAGGATCCGAAAAAGATTTCATTTTAAAGGAATTTCTATGATCTTTCTCGTGATATAAATTTTATAACCCTCAGTTTATTATTTTAAATAATTTGAAATTTTAAATTCAAACGTAAAAGAAGTTACAAAAACAGCTGAATTTAATTTAAAAAATCTAAGAAGAATTTTTCAAAAATCTTTCTTAGTTCACCCCTACACTATAAGAACATATAACATATAAGACATATTATCAAATATTTCAAGTAAGGAGAGCACATCAACGCATAAGACAAAATTCTAGGAAAAATTTATATAAATTATTCGATTAAAATATTTTCTTATACATTTCAAGTTTTCCCTTCTGTGTTTTTATAATAAAAAATTACTTATTTTAATATTACATAAAATATACTGAGATACCTTATATATTGCCCCTTACATATTGAGCATTTAGATCAATATGTAAGGGATTGTGTCGTATTGCAAAATTTATCTTTAAGTTGTGGAACTGATTCAAATAAGCAGTTTAAAACAGTTTTGGTGATGTAACTTTTGATTGTAAAGTAAGAAACGAACTCATTTATAATACAGGCTCGGGCTTGTGGCTGCCCTGTGGTACAGCTTGCTGGTTTTCGGTGCTGAAGATGCTCGGATCGAATCCCGGCGTTGTGCCGTTAAAAGCCTCCGTTTGTGTCGTCCCGTCATAGGGGGTAATGCTAGTCCGTGTATATGGTGCCCCCATAATTAAATGGTTAGCAACTGTGGTGTACTATGGCGGTAAGGATATTATCCAAAATACCGTCTGCCGCATTGGAAAAAAATAATAACAATACAGGCTCTCTAATGATATGATGAAATAGTACTTATAGCTTACCTACGTGGCTTGAATATTCGTGTTGCTGCTGATTGCAAGAGCAATCGTTTAAAAGCATTAGAGTCTGAAATCTATAACGTGACATTCTTGCTTCTAATAAATGAACTCATTAACGTGTAAACCATACTCATTGAAGCATTATTCTTTGGAAGTAATTCATTCTATCATAACTTAGAATACTCTACAGGTTTATCGCTTCATAAAATTAATATTGTGGGTGATGGCCGTATAATAGACATTATAACTTTCATAAATGCTGCGGGGCAAATTTACTCAGTTTACTCAAGATGGGGTAAATTTATTCAAGAAGTGTGAAAGTAATCCTGGTTTTGTACATTGTTTTACTCCTTGTAATACAGCTGGCTTTATGTACATCCCTACTGCAGACTTATTTTCATTAAATTTCAAAAGCTTGCTAGACTAAATTAGTTTGTCTTACACAAACAAAGTATTTTACATGGCTTGCACTCGTATTCTTCACTATTATATACATAACCGTTCAGCTATCTCAGGAATAGGTTGTTTGGAAGAGGGAGAAGTTCATCCGTGAATTGGTGAGTTTTTGAGAAGCGTGAAATGCAATGGAATAACTTTACTGCACAAAAAAATAGAATTTGTTTCCAGTCTTCTACTAAGATAGAATTTAGTAAAACGCTGGACAATTGTAAATGAGGCATTATATCAAAGCTATGAGGATGCCTTTTAGTATTTTTTCCTAATTTTCCTAAATATATTTTAATATGCTAAAAAATAGAGTAAAATGTACGAGTTTCTCTTCTGTCATGTATGCTTGTAAATATGTTTAATTTAACAAGCGACAAGGGTATAATGAAAATGTAAATCTTATATATTCATAAGTTTTCTGCATAGGCTGACTGGTAAACAGCACTACAGCCATCCTATGCTACCCAAGGGTTTATTCAACCAAGACATACCGTTTAAAGTAGATTCTGTATGACTACAAAAATCCATGCCAACCTTGGGATTCCAACACACAGACTGTGGTACCGAATGCCAGCACCTTAATTAATTGGGCATCGTCCGACCAAGCATTTTGCAAAACTGAGGTTTGCAATGTATCTCACAGGGGGTTACCACCATAACTCACTTTAGATCCACGAAACGGATTACAAAATTGGTGGAAATAGGAATGTGTAAAGTGTCGGTAGTTCTAGTTTAAATCGAAGGATGAGATTAAAAAGCAGGAAATTAGTAATGTTTATTTAATCATGCTTGCAAAAAGATAGAAATCTACATCCATTATATGGAGTTAATTGATACGCCTTATTTTATATAAAACATTTAGCTATGGGGTGTTATCTAACTAATGGAATATTCAGTTAAAGAGCGCTCAAAAAGCAGACATCACTTAAAAGTCACAGATGATTAAAAATGTTTGATGACTTTTGTAATATTAACATATTTTAAGAGTTTTGCAAGATTGTTAGATGGATCAAATTAACGGAATATGAGAGGCGTGATACGTGGCTCTTACTAACCAAACAGGTCGGACGGATCTAATCTACTAGGTACTATATAATCACAACTACTTACAGTAAGACAGTCTATTATTGCAGTTGATTATTTAAAACTTTTGTTCACACAAATACACTGATTCCTTTTTTTATGTTGATATCGGTTTAAAATTAACAACTCCTGCAATGTTTTGTTTGTTATATATTGGTTAAATAAGTTTGAAGCTGAAAACAAACAAAATTTATTTTGTACACTTATTGCACGTACAAATATATCGCGTGCACTTATGCAATTATATATTTAGCTGTGTATTATTTAAAACTTTTAAAACTTGCAATGTGAAAACTTGAATGGGAAACAAAGATATACAGCAACAAACACATGAACATTATTTTATATAATACGTGGCTGTACAATATTTGTTACGAATAAGAAAAGGGTTCAAATGTGTATATATAAATAATTTAATATAGTATGTTATATATATGTAATACATATGTATTTTAATTAATTTCATATATATTGCATATACCGGGTGGGCAAAAAATCCGTAAAAACTTTAAAAATTCATAAAAACTGGAACAATAACCAAAATAAAAAAAGGTTTTCAGGGTTAACATCGCTAGGTCACGGGATTTTTTTTAAGACAGGAAAAAAAAAAAACAAGCCACCTGTCGGCTGTTTTTTGAGTTTTTTTTCCTGTCTTAAAAACATTCCCGTGACCTAGCGATGCCTACAAACCTTTACCCCCTACAAACCTTTTTTTATTTTTGTTATTATTCCGGTTTTTATGAATTTTAAAAGTGTCTACGGACTTTTTGCCCGCCCGGTATATTAAATTACACTCATACATATGTAATTTACTTACTTTTAGTTCTTGGAGGTGATCCATATAATCTCGTTCACTAGTTCCTTTTGTTACTTTGACTGTGACATTTACTTGCTCCAAATCAGTGACCAGTTTTGTCATAGGCTAAAAAAATAAAATATCTATATTGAAATTAAAGAGATGTTTCGAATATTAAACATTGTTATTGAATTATTTGGTGGGCGAGAAAAAATGTGACGAGGACTCCTCCAACTACATGTATTTTATAAGTAGTTCTTTTTAAAAATAAAATTTTTTTCAGAAAAAACGTAATTTTTACTAAGCATGTTATTATTTCAATATACAAATACTACTGAGCTGCAGTATATTAAAAATAAGCAAAAAGGTTGGTTTATACGTATTTTAGAGAGCGATCATTTGTGTGTCTAAATAATTTCTCATATCTGGTTTCCAAAATCCCTTTGTTTTTCAAACTCTTAAGGGAAAAGTATAACATCAGGATAAATATACCATCAAAATGTGATAAAGAATTCCCCAATTAAATAAAACATATTAATTTATATAATTTCTGAATATGGATATATCTTCTTGCATAAAGTTCTTATAGGAATTATTTCAGCACCTCAATGGGAGGTGGAAACACCATTGAACTTAGCGTTCGACCCATTCGATACGATCCATAGTCCTGCGGCTGCATTTGTTTCAGCGATATAAATTGGCAGATTTTAAAGTAGATTTTACACGTTTTAAAACAGAAATTTTATTTTCAGCGTTCATTGAAAGTACAATAGTGGAACATCGTAGCAGTAACAATTTAAGAGACAGCAGTAAAAGAAAATCATAAAATTTCTATGGTACCGTAGGAAACAGGCAGTATGAAACGGACCTGACGTTGTCTATGAATTAATTTCGTGTTTTTAGGTCTCTGCATCTTTTAGTTTTCTTTGCATTAATTGATTTTAATCCCCTTCTCAATCTATAAATGACCCTGTCTCATGTGGGAAATTATACCTTACCTGCTCTACATTACGATTCTACAAGTTTCGAACAAATTAATAGTTCATCATCCTGCCGGGGAGCATTAGGTGTGATTGTCCCTATAAACACTTCACAAGCACAAGGATCATCAAAACTCTTTGATATAAACAGGGGAGACAACCGAAAATTCTAGAAGAAAGGGAGTGGGAGGTGACGAGATGCTCGTAAGGGAAAATAAAGGGAAATGTCCTATGACCACCAGCCTACACACGGAGCACACCAGTTTGTCACGTTAGCTTGGCCTGTTAGCTTCGTTATCGGGAGCGTCTCCTTTGTGGGCTAGTGGTCGTAGAACATCTCTCTCTCTCTTACTTTCTTGTTTCGGGCGTCTCTCCACTTCCCTGCCATTTCTTTTAGAATTTTTAATTGTCTCCCCTGTTTATATCAGAGTTTTGATGATCCTCATATTCATGAATTGGCCATAGTGGCAATCAGTGTTCCTCGGCATGACGATGAGCTATTTATTAATTCGAAACATGTAGTCATCCTTTAAATTTGTGGATTTTAAAAAGTTTTGCATTCCTGTCCTCTGGATATAGTATAGATCATTATTCTTAACGCAATAGTCATGTAAACTTAATACTTAAACTATATAATAATATATTCCGTTAATTTAGGTTAGTGGCTACTTTGTCGTACAGTATAATAGTTTGCATCTATGCAGAGAATTTTTTTATTTGCTTTTATAATGAAATATAATGCAGAAGTTACTTTAGTAAATGCATTTCATTAAATGATCTCTAAAATTATGTATTTCTCCACCTTCTAATCTTAATTGCGTAAGTAAACTTAGGCAAAAATTCACTCCTGGTATCAAATCTTTGTATGTTGAGTCTGTTTCTACATCAATATGCTTTACAAGTATGACTTTGTTGAGCATTATTTGACATTATTTAGGTCAATATTGATTTGTAATTGGAAAATACCCTATTTTCATTTCAATAAACTATTTGAAAAGGGACGTTATTGTTGAGAATTGAGAGTATTTTTTTAAGGATTTTATTCTCCTTTATATAATTCAATTTTCTTCAGAGGCGAGATTTTCTACTACATCTTAAACTATGAAATCTTATTACAGTTTTTGTAGCGTAATTATCATTATAAACATATGTGGTGAAGAACAGTATAGTGTGTTTACCCAATCTGTTTGGCTATATGATTTTTCTAAAACAAACACATTAAAATGCGAACGTTCCTAGAGAACAAATGAAGGAAAAGCAAAGATTGCAAAGAATTGATAAAATTACAATACATAAAATACAGCTGCACAGAATAAATATATGTTTACCAGGGCATGTTTATCTCCTTGCTCGTGCAAAGCGGCAACTGTGAGCCACTTGTGATGCAAGACAAATGCCAGCAGAGCAGCATTGTGGGATGAACCTGGTGCAATGGTTCTGAAGAACATAGGAAAGTTTTCTCGGTCACTCAGAGCAGGAGATGTTGCTCCGTAAGACATCTGAATCAAGAAAGAAAAGGATAAAGTTGTAAGGTATACACAAGATTCTATTCACAAGAATCGAACTTTTGAGTGAATTAAAGAAGCTGCTTTAGATATGCTAATTTCGGCATACGCGCTTAGTATAAATACCACGCAGCGTCATTAATGAAGAGGAGAGGTTGTTAAGGTTGAAAAGGTGTTATCCTGCGCTAGTGCTTAGCGGGCCAGAAGTTTACATGGCAGTACTGCTGGTTTGACTTACTGTTCGTGAGTATAAAAATATATTGTTCTTGAAAGCTGTGTTTATACATTCCGTACAAGTAGTACGCATGCTTATTGCTGTAAAAGCCAATTATATGGGCAACGAATTCAATAAACATTGTTTCATGTATAAACTGTGTTTGCTTCAAATTCAAATAGAGCCCCACGTTGGGCACCAGTATAGAGTTTCTATGCTCACTTCTACCCAGACTTAGGTGTATATAATTTGAAGTGGCACTCTATTTGAATTTGAAGCAAACACAGTTTATACATGAAACAATGTTTATTGAATTCGTTGCACATATAATTGGCTTTTACAGCAATAAGCATGCGTACTACTTGTACGGAATGTATAAACACAGCTTTCAAGAACAATATATTTTTATACTCATGAACAGTAAGTCAAACCAGCAGTACTGCCATGTAAACTTCTGGCCCGCTAAGCACTAGCGCAGGATAACACCTTTTCAACCTTAACAACCTCTCCTCTTCATTAATGACGCTGCGTGGTATTTATACTAAGCGCGTATGCCGAAATTAGCATATCTAAAGCAGCTTCTTTAATTCACTCAAAAGTTCGATTCTTGTGAATCGAATCTTGTGTATACCTTACAAAGTGTTCATTTAAAAAAATATCTGTATTTGCTTTAATGCTGATTTTAATGCGGACAAACTTAAATACAAAATCTTGAAAACGTTGGGAAAATCTAAACATAATGCAGACAAAAAGTACATTAATGCACAGAAACAGCTACTTAAGACTAGATTAATTAACCGATGGTTTTTAAACGTAAAATAACAATAGATCCAAAACAAGAAAAGTTATCGACTTTCCTACATTTTTAGTTTTTTATGTTACGCAAAAGGTAATTGAAAGATATCTTGTGTTGGGATATGTTATTTTAATATGGATGAACAAAATAGCCAGATCGTAAAAAATTCCGAATGGTATTCTATTTTATCTCAGTTTAAGAAAAAGAACATCCATATGCCACTTAATATGATTATACGACATTATTTAACTAAGGAATTCCTGTGGACAGCTGGAACTAAATCTAAAAAATTAATGCCAGAGGATGAGGTTGTCTTCATATTGATTTTAATTGATCCTAATACATTTTGAAAATGTAATCTCAGTAGTTTCAAACAGTTTACTTATAGTATATATTCGGGTATACAGTAAAGGAATATCTTGGGATAACCCATTCAAGATGTCTGAAATCTTTGAAGAACTTCTATAATTTGAACACAGTGTTTAAACTATTGTCTCAAAACAGAGGATATCTGCCGCGATTAAGCATCTATTGGTACAAACCGTGACTGTATTTAATGTTTTTTCTTCTTTCACTGTACGTGATAGGTAGACAGTATCTTGTACAGGAAGAATTCTTGCTGCATGATCAATCGTTTTAAATGTGCAGGAGTGCAATCCAAATGAATTGAAAATCAAGGAGGACAATTAGATATGTTAAAAAAGGGTTCGGCACATGTGCTTATGTGAGAAAAGCCAGCTTATCCCCTTACTAATTATTATAATGCGATACAGTATAAGAATATGTACTGTGGTGTAAAGTTATAGCTTTCTTGTTGTAAATGGTTGTTTCCTCTTCAACAAACAGGCGGAATAACATCTCTGAGAAAAAGTTATAGTGCTTAATGTCTGATTCGCTAAGTTTTCTGACTTTAAACCTGTCTATTACAATACGATGCTTATGCTCTTTATTTTTACTTCAAGCCACTCTCATTTACTTCTATTTAATATTGCATGACAATTGTTAGACCAATGGATGTTATAACTAACTGACCTTTACGAAACTGTTATATAGCGGATAGGACGTTATGATTTTTCTTTTGGTATGTTTGATGAACGTATTCCATAGTCAGATAATTTAGCTTCCGCATTTTTTGTTTACTTTATTTTGTTTTTCATTCTACCTTATATTTATAAAAAATACCCTTATAGAAATATATCTTGGGCCTTCATTTTACGTACGATAGTTTCCTATAAGACACTTTTAAACAATTTTTATAAGGTTTTTACGGAAGTAGCAATATATATTCAACTGTTAAATTTTTAGTTTTATTGTATCTGCGCAGACGTAATGGGTGAGTAATCCAGAATATAAGGCAAAGAATATCGAATTAATACGCTAAGATTATTTAGTTTCTACTTAAGGACGGTACAGTTGATGGTATGTTACTTACACACACACACATATATATATATATATATATAATTTGTGGATTATAATTACAAATAGATAATTTCAGTCACCATATAGGACATATTTGGATACTGGAAATGTTCAACAAAATTTTCCCATAGGAATGAGTTTGCCATATTTTAATTAGGCTAGTAAATAATCAGGAGTGTCTTTAACGATGTATCATTTGAAGTCCCTAATAATTGTTTCATATTATCCTCAACCAAATAATTAATTGATAATCTCTGTAATAAGTATGGACTGAAAGAAGTTTTTTTCCCTCTCATTCTTCTGCTAAGGAAGTTTTAATATACTGTCAATTAAAGCTTTCCTATTGTTTCGGAGCTGAAGGAAAAAGCAGATAACAAGTAGAAATGATTAGATATACCGCATCGGAGAAACGTTTTGGTAAGAGCTTTGGCTGCCTACATTTGGTACAAGAGACAAAGGCTAAAGATATGCGATGTATAGGTAACGGAGCATCTGATTTATGCAATGAATGGAGAGATATGAAATGTAATCTGCAGAAATAAAATAAATAAAAAAGCCACCGTAATAAATATTTAATTAAATTGCAGAAATTTATAATTATTGTAAATTTAACAATGGGACATATCGGAGATGAAGCCTTGAAATTGAAAAATAAATTACGTTTATTAACGAGTGTGATTACAGAAGATGATTGTGAAAGTTAATGTTAATGGAATAGTATTTTTTTCAATTAAAATATTAGAAGTGATAGAACAAAAAACTTCTAAGTATTGCCAAAATCTTTGATAATTGTTTTAATTTTTAATTGAAGAAATCATTTTTTTAAATCTTCATAAATTTTCATTCATCATATTTCATCCACCTGGATAGAGTTTTTTTTATACTTTTTCACTTTTTTTACTGCTGACATAGATATATTTAAAGGCGAAAAATGGGCTGATACTGTTTTGAAATCCCGTGTACATTAAGAAGTACAGTTGAAATTCAATGGGCTGATTAAATAAACTGACCCCAAACCTGAGAAATACTAATGAATCATATAAGACTTATACTGAAATATACATTTTTTCAGTTTTGACGATTCCATGGTACATTAAGTCCACTTAATACACAGACGCATATTTCTTTTATTTCTGCATATTTTAATATAATGTGTGAAAATAGGTAAAATTAACAAATTATGAGTGGATCATATAACTTAACGGAACTGTAATTTATAACTTCATGAAATTATTTAAATTATTAATTACTTTAATATGAAGAATAAACTGACAAACATTTCGATATATTTTATTTATGATCAGGAGAACGGTTGCAATTGATTATTAATTTTTTATATGCATATAAAACTAAAGTCTAGCATTTAAAGTATTTAAACAATGTTAGGGATTTAGGATATTCAATCTCAAAACCGAAATACATGCACTAAATATTTATACTAAATTATTTCACAAGAATGAAGCTGGCATAAAAATACAAGAAATAATGTATTCCTCAAGGACGTAACATATTATGTTTAAGTACAATATTGCACTTATTAGTTTATCTTTGCCTTTTGTAGAAAATTCTAGTTTGTAAGAAGTCAGAGAGAGAAAAATATTCGTAAGTTAATAATTATCAAAGGGGAGATTTTCTTTGAATTATGTAGTTGCATTGGGAAGGAAATTATCTCTTTTATGCACTTTTCTTTACGTAAATATATAAACTACAAATTAGCTATCAATGAGCCTGATATTATAAGTTTTATGAAGAGAGAAAATTTTCATAGTCAATCCAATAAAGTTATGATTGATTTAGTAATCATTTTAGGCAAGATTATATAGTTTTATAAAATTAACGATTCACTGCCCGCAGATACTGATTTTCGTTTGACGAATAGTGCATTATTTGTGTTATTTTAGATTGCAGGTATAATGTAGCGATTTAATTTGTATTTCCATCTTTTTTTAAAGAACATGGGTTTGTGTTACTTAGTGTAAGAACATATCTACAAGTGTTGGCATAAAACGTGAAATCCTTATAAAAAGTGTAATCTATATATATAAAACAGTTCCGTAACTGACTGACTCACTGACTGAGAGATAACGCACAGACCAAACCGCTGGACCTAAAGGGTTGAAATTTTACATGGTGATTCTTCTTATAGTGTAGGGGTGCACTAAGAAAGATTTTTGAAAAAATCATCTTAGATATTTTTAAATTAAATTTTTAAGCTGTTTTGTAGCATTCTTTTAAGTTAGCACTAAAATAATAATTTGAGGGTTATAAAATTTATATCACGAGAAAGATAATAAAAAACTTTTTAAAATGAAATCTTTTTAGAATCTTTACCTCCTTTTTCTGATTTTTGGTAAATTTTTAAAGATTAATTTTTAGTACTTAATTTATTAAATGTTGATCACGTGGTTTCTTTTCTTTTTGTGATAATTTAAACTAATTTTTGCGTCACGTGCATAACAACGAAAGTGACAAAAAAATATGTATTTTTTCTTGCTAATGCGGCAGACGATTGGACATTATCCAAAAAATATTAAAATACAGTAAAAGAAATGTTCCTCAAACTGTACTATATTCTTTAGTAAGTTCTATTAGATTTAATTTGAATATTTTCTTCTACATTATTTTGTCTATAAAAATATCTGTTACGATTTTTTTATAAATCTATTTGTTTATTTTTTACATCAATTGTATACATCGACTGTCGTATTTATTATATATATATATATATATATATATATATATTTATTTATTTATTGCTTTTTGCATTAATTGCATACATTGACTGTTGTATTTAATTTGAATGTACTCCGTAGCGAAGCACGGGTATTAAGCTAGTTGCTTCATATGAAAAATATTGATAAGAGGCAACTAAATTCTCGGTACATTTTTTTTATATATATATATATATATATATATATATATATATATATATATATATATATATATATATATATATATATATATATATATATATATATATATATATATATATATATATATATATATATATATATATTGTAACGAATCTCGTGCGTAGAGTTCGTGACACAGGCGTAAGGTGTTTGGCTGCGGTTCTGGAGGTGATGAGTTCGAACCCCGCTGGTTGCAAGTTTCTTTTCTTCAAATTTCCTTTGTTATCATTTCTCGTTTTATTCAGAATGTTCTATTATGCTAATTTATTGTATGCTAATTTATTATATGCTAATTCTAGTTTCTACCGTTCTAGAAAGTTCGGTGACTGTATATAAGTCGAGCTAGCGTTCAGTTCAGGTTGAAAAAAGTTCTCTAGTGCAGCTCTCGCATTGATTTCCTGTGATATAAATTCGAATCTATGTGACATTTGTGGTGGAGGCGCCGGGCACTACGATAGTTACGAAGGAAGATCTACGCAGAAGCCAACGGTTACGACGACTCTCGCCTGAGTTTGGCTTGTTAACAGATCCTAGAAGAGGTTCGAGAAATATGCCTGAGTGAAACGAGACCGATCGAAAGCTTCCAAAGGATGCCAGCCCTGCTCCATTGAACATTGCACAAGTGCTGTTCCTTACATACCATTTACCCCGAAATCCGTGCCTCTTCACCGGAGATAACCTACAGGATGCCAGCAGGTGGCTTAAAGACTTTCAACGAATCGCCACCTATAACCGTTGGGATGAATAGATGTGCCTAGCGAATGTCATCTTCTATCTTGCCGGAACGGCCCGACAATGGTTTGATAACAATGAGCACACTTTTACTAATTGGGCCAAGTTTAACCAATCCCTAGACAATACTTTTTGCCGAACAGACGATATGCGGCGCCAAGCTGAAAGGCTGTTGTTCTCACGTGCGCAACATACTGGGGAGACATCTGAGTCGTACATCCAAGATGTTCTTGCTCTGTGCCAATTAGCTAATCCCGACATGCCAGAAGACGGAAAAGTGGCTCATGTCATGAAAGGGATTTCAGAGGACATACACCAGATCCTGTTGGTTCAGGACTATAACACCGTTGATGCGTTTGTAAAACGCTGCCGTCAGATAAAAACATTCGAAGAAGACGTATCGTCCGCCCAGTATTCCAGAGGCTACCTAATGTCTCTACAGCGTCGGCCGTAACGGAAGTAGGAGACATAGGATCATTGGTACGTGCAATTGTCAGGGAAGAACTGCAAAATATCTTGCCCGAAGCACAATGTTACACGAGCGAAGAACCAAGTAAACCAACTGATGTCGCATCTGTGGTCCGGGAGGAAGTAACGGAAGCCCTAGCACCGCTCACAGGTCAAAGAAGGCCCATCACCAATTCGCGCCCCTCAGCTCCAGTTAGGCTTCAGCCAAGGCATGAAGCTAAGGTCAACAGTGTTCCAGAGCGCAAAACGGACCTGTGGAGAACTTCTAATAATGTACCCCTATGCTATCACTGCGGACGTCCAGGACACGTGCTGAGGTATTGTAGGGAAAGACGACGGATATTTGCAAATGCAAAAGCCGTTAGAACATCCAACCCCCGACAGAACATGGATCCTACAAGATATGGAGCCTTTTCTCAACGTGATATGGGCGCGACTCTTTATACAGCTTGGACGACAATAATGTGCACCCCACATCTTCCAGTTTTAGGAGCGATTCACCCTACCCTCGCCGCTTTTTCAACGGCCGACAGTTGCAATCTCCTGTATGCCGCTCTAGCCAATCGCCCCGCCGACTCAGGGAGGAAAACTAACTCCAGCGACCTGTGCAGGAGGTGAGGCCGCAGAGGAAGAAAATCCTCCGACGTATATTACCACCAAATTAAAGAGGAACACCACCTATGTCACAGTAAAAGGGCAATGTGTGCAAGCCCTCGTTGATTCAGGTGCTAATTATTCTGTCATATCTGAAGAATTACGCAGAAAATTGAATGCGCCTATGTTTACTGAGAGAGGACCTATATTGAGAACTACATGCGGAAAATATTTAGTTGCCTCAGGACGCTGTGTATTAAGAATCAACTTAAATGAGACTGCAAATCTTGTGTTCTGCTTGAATTTCTTGTGTTCCCGTAGTGCAGCCACCAAATGATACTTGGATTTGACTTTTTTCGCGCCACTGATGCCATCATAGATTGTGGAAACGAAAAGCTTCAACTTGCCGAAATCCTTCCAGAAAGCGTGGAGTCAAGTAAATCAGATTGCTCTTTGTTTGCCACAACAGATTACGTAATTGGAGCAAAGTCAGCAAGGCAAATATGCGCTATAAATCCAGTCATTATGGAAGCAGATAAAGCTCTAATTATTGGCAACAAACTTCTAATGTGTGAAAGAGAGCTATCTATACCAGCTTCAATTATTAACGTTTAGAAGGGCTGCTGTAATCTATGGGTAAAGAATTTCTCTCGACGACCTCAGTTGATACCAAAAGGGATGAATATAGCCAACTTAATCACCATAGCCGACGACGCCATTTCTTCCCTGAAGGATAGAGATCGAGAAGGTTCCAGGGAACACAAGTCCATAGAAGGATTAACTCGGGACAAATTAAAAGAAATTATAGATACTCTGTTGACTTCTGTTGAAGAGGGTGAGTTATTAAATCTGCTGGAAGAATGTAGTGGCATTTTTGATGTAAATAGAACATCGAGGAAGCCCAGATGCAATACTGTGAAGCACAAAATCTACACAGGGGACACCTCCCCAATCAAGCAAAGGCCCTATCGTATTTCAGCCACTGAGACACGTGCGATTGAAGACGAAGTACAAAGGATGCTAAAAGAAGACGTTATCCAACCATCAAACAGTCTTTGGTCGTCTCCAGTCATGCTTGTAAAAAAGAAGAATGGCGAGTGGCGTTTTCGCGTGGATTACAGAAAATTGAATAAGGTCACTAAGAAGGACATCTACCCGCTACCACGCATTGATGACGCATTGGACTGTCTAGCAGGTGCGAAAATTTTCTCAATTATGGATTTAAAATCGGGCTACTGGCAAATAGAGGTTGATGAGAAAGACAGAGAAAAGACGGCCTTCGTAACATCAGATGGTCTTTATGAATTTAAAGTCATGCCATTTGGGTTATGCAACGCTCCAGCTACTTTTGAGCGAATGATGGACACGGTACTACGGGGTTTCAAGTGGAATATCTGTCTTTGCTATCTAGATGATATCATTGTCTATGCGCCGAATTTCTCAGAACACCAAGTACGTTTAAGAAAAGTTTTGAAATGCATCCAAGAGGCGGGACTGACGCTTAATTTTAACAAATGCTCATTCGACAGGAAGAAACTGACGATATTGGGACACCTGGTTGATCAACATGGGATATATCCCGATCCGCAAAAGATAGCTGCTGTAGCAAATTTCCTTGTTCCGGAAAATATCACCGACGTCCGAAGTTTCCTGGGCTTGTGCTCGTATTACCGACGATTTTTTAGGCACTTCGCTGATATTGCTAAGCCCCTATAGGAATTATTGAAGAAAGATGCAAAATTTTCGTGGAGCACCGCACAAAATGAATCTTTTTCATCACTCAAAAAATTACTGACAAGTGGCCCTGTTTTGGGACATTTCCTCCCGAATGCGGAAACGAAAATACATGCACACTCTAGCGGCTATGGCCTCGATGCAGTGCTAGTACAGGTCCAAAATGGTAAAGAAAGACCAAGAACATATGCTTCCAGGTCCATGTCACCAAGTGAAATTCCACGACCGAAAAAGAGTGTCTTGCTGTCATCTGGGCGATTAGTAAATTTAGACCTTATCTGTTTGGAAAACCCTTCACCATCGTAACAGATCACCACTCTTTGTGCTGGCTCGCCAACATCAAGGATCCCTCGGGGAGACTTGCACGATGGGCTTTGAGGCTGCAGGAATACGACGCTGTCATCGTGCACAAGAGTGGTCGGAAACATTCCGATGCCGATTGCCTATCCAGAAAGCCTCTTTTCGAAGCAGTAGCCGAGAACTGTGATGAAATCCCCTTCTTTGCGTCCATCACATATTACCGAAAAGAACAACTAGCAGATTATCGGTTGCAGTCCATAATTAAAACCCTGAAGAGGAGTGATGGATTCCAAAATTATCAAATGAGAAACGGCGTGCTATACAAGAAAAACTATGATCCGATGGGACGACAATGGCTCTTGGTGATACCGAAACAACTCCGTCTCGATGTCTTAAAGAGCCTCCACGACGCCCCAACCACCGGTCATCTCGGATTTGCCAAGACGTACGACCGAATAAGGCGAAAATACTATTGGCCAGGATTGTATGGCAGCACGCGTAGATATGTGTCTCACTGTCGAGAATGCCAAAGATGAAAATCTCCACCTCAACTTCCACCAGGGCAACTTCATCCAATAAAACCTCCTGATGAACCATTTGCCAAGCTTGGAATATATCTCCTCGGACGCTTTCCAGCTACTCGAAATGGGAACAAGTGGATCATTGTTTGCACCGATTACCTGGCGAGATTCACAGTTACAAAAGCATTACCAACTGCTGAGGCCACAGAAATCGCTAAATTTATAGTCGAAAAAATCATACTAAAGCACGGAACTCCCAGGGAAATGATAAGTGATCGGGGACGCTCTTTCTTATCCAACCTTGTTAAAGACATCAATCAACTATGCCAGACGTCTCATCTTCTGACGACCGCCTACCGCCCACAAACCAATGGTCTCACAGAAAGATTTAACAAAACATTGGTAGACATGCTGTCGATGTACGTAGATGTTTAACAAAGAAATTGGGATACCATCCTACCCTTCGTGACTTTCGCTTACAATTCAGCAAAACAAGATACCACCGGATTCAGCTCATTCTTTCTCGTCCATGGTAGAGATGTCCAGACTCCTCTTGACGTAATTTTTCCACACAACCCGGAGAACCAAGACGATAGTTATGCACAACAATTGATCACCAGAGCTGAGAAAGCTAGACAGCTTGCGTAAATCCATATCCTCGACGCTCAAGCAACTGACAAACAATGATATGACGAGAGACATCGACCAGTCAGCTACAGTGTCGGAGACTTAGTATGGATCTTTACTCCGGTACGAAAAGTTGGACTGTCTAAAAAGCTCTTAAGACGTTATTTCGGACCATATCGAATAACACGACGCCTATCTGATGTAACCTACGAAGTAGAAAGTATAGAACGGGATAGAAGACAGCGAGATACAAAAGACATAGTCCACGTCCTGAGATTAAAACCTTACTCTGATCCAAAGGAACAATTAGGTGACGTGGGTGCACATGGCCCTTCCAGGAGACCTGTTACCAGAAGCCAAACCAAATTGCAGCGGGACGCTGCTTTCTCTTAAGGAGGGGGAAATGTAGCGAATCTCGTGCGTGGCTGTCGTGGCACAGGCGTAAGGTGTTTGGCTGCGGTTCTGGAGGTGATGAGTTCGAGTCCCGCTAGATGCAAGTTGCTTTTCTTCAAATTTCCTTTGTTATCATTTCTCGTTTTATTCAGAATGTTCTAATATGCTAATTTATTGTATTCTAATTTATTATATGCTAATTCTAGTTTCTACCGTTCCAGAAAGTTCGGTGACTGTATATAAGTCGAGCTAACGTTCAGTTCAGGTTGAAAAAAGTTCTCTAGTGCAGCTCTCGCATTGATTTCCTGCGATAGGAATTCGAATCTATGTGACAATATATATATATATATATATATATATATATACATACGCAAAGCAGAATTAGAATAATTTAGTTAACACTGGTAAAAATGATTAAGTAAACTTTGACTGCTCAAAAGATCACAAAACCAATATTTTATTAAGAGTAGAAATGTTTATTATTATAAAAAGTTTCCTGAAGATTAAACCAGAATGCGTTAATGACTGAATTAAGTAAACGAAAATGTAATTTATGGAGAAAAGCGGCAAGGAAGAATAGCCTGTAAACTTACCTTAGAAATCTTACATTTTTTATAACAGGTATGTAATTAATCATTAATTGTGCGGAAAAGTGCGTGATGGTGGGCAAATTTGTATGCATAAAAATTTGTTCACGAATAAGGAATGTGGAATCATGTACCCGGAAAAAAGACTATGTTCTAAAAAGCAAATACATTTTTTTAAAATTGCTTTGATAAAACTGGAAAAGTGGTTCAAGCGCATTATTCTGTGAATATTCGCTTTAATCGTTTTAATTTTTTTTCTTGTTTGTAACTTTTCTTGTGAATTAAATTATCTATTTTTTGGCCTAGTAAAAAATACAAAAATACCTGTAGGAAACGTAGCACATATTTTCTGGATGCTTCATATTTATGTTCATTGATGCTTTTGAAGATACTTTGAGCGATTGCAGTCTAAAATTCATGGAATTTAACAATGTTTTAGTATGGATGAATTCCTTTTATATTTTAATGTATTGTTTTTTGTAAAGAAACACCAATGTTTCAGCACATGTAGAAACTATATGTCAAGAAAAAGACCCCTCTGTTATAATAGAGTCAAAACAAAACGACAGACGTAGCGTAACGATAGACCTTGCGTAGAGGCTTCCATTTAAGGATGATGCCACCTACAGCGTATTTAAGAATCCATTTCTAGTTCATTTGAAGTAAGTCATGGAGTATGAAGAAAACTAACATTATTTTGTTTCACTAAACAATACATATATGTGCGTATATTAAATTTAAAACATGACTTTGTTATATATTTGACTATACTACAAAATGAGCTGTTTGTATAAAGTTAAAGATTAAATTGACGTATCTCTATCAAAATTACAAGAGTCAGTTTAAAAGCTGAAGGCTTCTGTATACTAAACCTATTGGATTTGCTCACCTCAATGTTAACCTATGGAGAAAATTTGTCTACTATTACAGTCACATAATTTATTTGATTATCATTGCTGATAATCAAATAAAAATGGCATTTTCCGATAGCCTGAACTTTTCTGCACCTTGCAACAGTATTCCTTTTATAAATTTCATCCATCAAAGGAATTTATCAGCATTTAAAACACACTATACCAGATTTTTCCCTCGAATAATTTAAATTAAAAAATATTTGCATTTTTTTAAAGCGAAAAATGCCCCAAGGTGTAAAATTTCTTTCTCTATTAAGGAGTACAATTAAAAAAAAATCTTTAAATCCGAGTCGTCAATCCTTGTACAAATTTTCTCCATAGTTTAACATTGAGAGGAGATAATCCAATAGGGCTAGTACACAGCAGCCTTAAATACTGTAAAGAGGGTGAGCGTAAATAAACCGTCTTCTAAACAGCAATTGGTGGATCTGAAGATTGAAACTGAAGATCAATAGGTGGAAAGACCGTCCCGATATCAGGATTTGCTTTCCACTTGTGGCAGAATATCGCTATAAGATCCATTTGAAAGCTCTATTTACCGAAATTTCTTGGTGAAGAAGTGTTATTGTTTATCAACAAAAAAAGGAGATTCCCAACAGGTGAAACTTAAATAAATCAAAACTGCAAAGAGTTATCTAACGTGTTAGATTAATCGGGTCCGAATTATTCGTAGAAATGATTTATTTCCTTATACGCCGAGATAAATGTTAAATTTATCTTCTATTTTTCATAAATCCGTCCTTTGGAGAAATCTTGTGTTTCCACAGTATGTGTATATATATATATATATATATATATATATATATATATGTGTGTGTGTGTGTGTGTGAGCGTGTGTTTGAATGGATAATCACTTCTTTATCATAGTTTTTAAATTCAAACATAGCTAAGAGATGTCTACCTTGTATATATCTAATGTCTTATAAATATATTTATAGGTTATTGCTATTTATTATAATAAATCGAGACATCATATGTATTCATTCACTAATTTAGTTGTTTCACATCCAATTTAAAGGCCGTTGTGAGATCAGCTGCCAAAAGTTCTTGACCTTCAACAAAGGTTGCCTATATCGTTATTTTGTGAGCCTTAAATAAAGTTTATCGGCGAAAAGCGGGCAGCATCCTAACCTTTAAACTTATAACTTACTCCTTCATAATTTTTCTCTACAAATCACTTTACGAAAAATGGGACTACCATCCTGCTTTAATAATTAATGAGGACGTCGGCCTGACATTCAATAAATAGTTCAATTAGATGAAATGCCTTTTTTTTATTCTAAGGCCAGAATATATTACTTTGCTTAGCCAATGTACTGAAGAAGTGGTCACTTTTCAAAATACCTTTTTAAGAATTTCTATTTTGCCAAATAGTGTGTGAATACGTCGAGATGAAAGATTAAATGTAATATAATGTTTAATACTCAGATATCCAGTAGAGCTAGTTTCTATTTAAGGATGCATAAAAAAGCCAGTGAGCAAACGGAATAAGAATATTTTGTAAAAAAAGAAAATTAAATTGTTTATAGCGTTTCAGTTTTGTAAAGTAAAAAAAAGAAAGAAAAGCTACAATGTGAAATCTGTTGTTTATATGCAAAAGCAGGCAAAAGTCAATTTTTAAATATACGAGCGAGGGAGAAAAAGGCTTGATAGAATATTGTAACTGTTGCTTGAAACCAGAGTTTTAATCTACTGATTTAAAGTTTTGGCTTCCGTCCATAACTTCAGCCAGTCATTAAGAGAGCATTTTCAGCTTGTCTAACGACCTCTGCACTCAATTAAGGCTTTCCTGTCTTCTCCTACAGAAGTCACGCACGCAGCTTTTGTAATGAACAAGTTGTGAAAATACAACCTTTTTTTTTAAATGTCTGAGTTATTTTGGATGTAACATTGTTGTCTATTTTATTTAAAATTTTTCAGCGCATTTTTACATTATAGGTATAGCTTAGAATAGTTTTTTATATTCCCTTCTCGAAGTTGATTCATTAATTCTCCTGAAAAAAAATCATTAATTCCCCTGACTCTGATGTTACAATTTTAAAAGTTTTGAAGAATTTATAATTTTTTTTCCTCATGCAAGCTCATTTTTATCCTACCATAACCCGACTCTACATAAATGACCCCTTTAGAATATAAAACAATATTTTTCTTGATTTTTCAAGTTTAGTGGTCAGTGTTATTCATGTATGTTGAATCTTATGGTATATACAGTGTGAATGTGCACTGAAATCATTTTTGTTTATTTACGCTATAGAACCAAAAAACTGTGCAGAATTTACTCTATATCTACTGGAAGGTTAAGTACAGTGAAGTAAATTTATTGCTGTAGACAATACAGTAACAACTTAATAAAACAATACTATACATTTCAGACTCAACAATAGGTTTTACTTTATTTATTCATGGTTTTCTATTGCTAAAAAAGCAAAATTTAGCCTGGCCATTGAGTGTGATAGAAGATTCTTATACTGATATGGAGATTAAAAAGCAGGAGATGGACTGAGAAAGTGCTATTTGTTTCAGGAAATGGTGGAAGAATTAGACTATGAGTTTACAGCTGAGACCCCCCCCCCCCACTTTTGAAGAAGCAAACTATGCGAACCAGATTAAAGGTCCCAGATTCAACAAAGTTTGAGGATAATAGATTAGTGCCACGAGTACTGAATGGCTTCAGTCAGTTGGGACCGATAAGTGAGACATTCTAAGCTAACATTTGGTGTTATTTTTGTAGTAGATAAGAGCACTAATATGACAGAGGTATATTCTGATTTAAATTGTATCCCTTCCTACTTTAGTCATATGTACAAGTCGAAAACCATTATAGTATGGATCGTTGCATTACGTTTAAAATCATGCTTTTTAAAGCAGGACCTTAGCATCTCTAAGTTTGTTAAAGAGGCATTGTATTTTTATGAGTTTGAAAACCTGTTATCAAGGCATGTCAGGATGCATCTTTTTGCTCTGATTTATGAATCAAATGAAATTTTCCGGTTAATTCCTTATATCTATTTCAATATATTTCGATACCTGCGTAAAAAGTGTGAAAATCTATTGTACCTACATGAATTTCTAACATCGTGTTGTTGTTATTGTTATTTATGCCCCCTCGCCGGAGTTCTAACATCGTAAATTGTATGTTTAAATATATGAAACATTTAATTATTTCCTTTAATTATTCTTAAGCAAAATAGGGTATATTTTACTTTAAAATCCAATAAAGTATCTTTCCTTTAGAACTTCCCTAGGTGGGTGTTGTCACAACTTATGTATACAACGAACATGAGCAATACCTTTAAATAATACATTTTTAAGCCGACCGAGATCGCATCACGTAGTTAAAACTCATAATATTTTTGAAATGAAAAAGCTGTAAATGTTAAGAGATCTCTAAAAGTACTTTGAATAGTTACATTTTTATGTCAAGGTAATTACAATATCTTTTAAATAACAATACATAATTTTACATACTTGCAACTGAGATCGATTCCTTCGAATATCCAGCTCAGGATCCAGTTTTTAGTATTTTTCAGTAAAAACATTTATATTTTAACGGAATATAATTTTATTTTAATTAAAATATTTCTGTGTTAAAATTAAAAATATCACGAAAATTTTAATGCATGATATTTTGGAAGTAAATAGATATGATTGTGCCATCGGGAAAAGAATATGTAAATTATAACAGCACAAAACTGAATCTAAGTCCTCACTCAAGCAATAACAAGGAATTTTTTGTTTTTTGCTGTAACGGGATGTTCCTGATAAAAAAATACCGAATCATAGGAACATTTTGTCTACACTAAAGCAACATAATCAGTGGAACATTTTAGAGGAGGAACAACAGAGTAACATTTCTAGTAACAAGTTGTCACATCAAACTGAAGTAATGTTTTTGTTGCTGAAATCACTGAAAAAGAATTGCTTCTTTCAGCTTCAGCATAAATAGGGCTTATTGATAAAAAAAGGGAAAAACGGAAGTCTGGAGTCGACCAAGTCTTTAAAACCGTTAGAAAACATTGGGCATAAAACTTACGAATACTTTGAAATTTGGCTACTAAATAACTGATGGCCGACATCTACACGATTTCGTTTATTAGTTTAATTCGGACCTGAAATATCTAATTCAGGGCATTGATCCATAATACGAAAAGCTGGCACAAATCGTAGGACAACAATATCGAGCCTAGAGCATCTGCTGGTTACGTTAAGATTTTTGGCCACAGAAGATTGTTACTACTCGCTAAATTACCTTTTCGAAAATACAAAGCAGGCTATTTCTATAATTATTCCTGAGACCTGTGTTGCACGTGTTTCATTATAAGCAAACCATTTGGAAATAAACTTCCTGCTTTCTTGATAGAACATAGTTGTTTTATCCTCGGTAAAACTGGGCAATAATTTTTTTTTCATTTTAAACTTTATTTCTATGATATTTGCTTCAAATATTTTGCTGTACTTTGCTATATATTTTCCCCCAAACTTCTTCCTTTGAATTTTATAATTAATATATATTTTATATCAGAAGACACCCACATACACTCATATTTTCTGTACTTGTCCATTTATTTAATGATTTGGTCGTAATTCCACTTCACTTTCATTTTTAACAAATGTTTCCTTATTGTTATCGAACTACCAACTTTACACACTGAAGGAGCATTTCCTTATTTTAGAATTTCTTTTAGAGTGTTTCCTATGTGTCTTTGATGCTTACTCCTCCGAATGGAAACAGAGAACAAGCGGCGACTTTTGTCACTGACAGTATAAATACAAGTCCATAAAAAGAAACTTTAGGTAACAACTGGCAACTTTTTCAGGTTTGGTTAGGATCGCTATGGTCATTTTTTGCTACACGAGGGCTAATTAGACCGGGACCTTCTGCTTAAAGGTGACTCCAAGAACACCCAAGACAACAGTGGGACTCGAACCGACAAACTCTGGTACCGAATTCCAGCACCCTAGCAATTGGTCATCGCCCGGAAAACTTTTTTACGACACATGGAGCACCGACAAAAAGTTTCTTGTTAGCTTCAGTAAGGACGCATCTTTTAGTCGAGCTGCCCAAACTGATTCTTTTCTTTAGAGCAGTGTTTCCCAACCTATGTTCCGTAGAACACTTCAGTAGATGTTCCACGAAAACCAGGAATTGTTTTATGTCCTGCAACGGCAACGAAAAATTCAAACATATTTGATAGATTAATGCCCTAAAATGTGAATAAATTAAATTCTAAATAAATGTCTTTTCCTCATTTTAAAAAATTTTATTGATTATTACGTACGTTGATTATTTTAGTGTTATTACGTACCCTAGAAAATAATCAAGGTAAATTACAGTATTTACGAAGTGTTCCATCGCAGCAAAATTTGGGAAACCCTGCTAAAGAAAAAGAATTGTTAAGCTTTAGCAATCGTTTAAAGGGGTACATAAACTAAAATTCTTCAAAATTAACTGAAATGAATGATACTATGTAAAATAAAATACAAAAATTAAGAGTTTTTTTGTTTTAATTGTTTTTACTGAATAAAGAACCAATACTGTGTATGTAAGCATTTTGATAACGTTTGATTTCGTCGTTTAAAATGTAATTGAATTCTATTTATAAACATAAAACCAGCCAGAAGAAAATTTGTTTCCTTGTGCATGAAGAAAACTTCGAATATATATATATATATATATATATAAATTTTAATAAATTGTCATCTGGGAATGACCCTTTACATTAGACTATAATAAATTTTAATAAATACGAAAGAAATTCAGGACGAATTTTTTTATGCATTAATTTATACAGACAATAAATTTCGGTAATCTTCCGTGATTGGAAATGATTCTTAATTTGGTTTTTTTTTCTGCTTTCCATAGTTACTTATTGAAAAACAAATATAAGAGGGGGAATTTTTTTAATTGGTCACTTTTTTTAATGTCACTCATAAAAAGCTTTTTTAACGAGGAACCCAAATCTTTTGAAAAAATGATACTTTTTCTAAAGAGTAAAATTATCCTTTTTTCTTCGTGATATTCCAGTTCATGTGTGAATTGCATGAATTTATTTAACTAATCAAGACTGTTAAATGAAGCACTGTGAGCTAATGGTAGAAATGAAGGATTAAACGAAAGCCTTTAATAGCGCCCATTATATGTACACTCTTTCCCGCGTGAAATCAATCCCGCGCGATTGAGTGTACGTGTGAAGGTGTCGGAGAGGAAGGGAAAGCTGCTTTGGAGTGTACTGCAAGTTTTCCCACGCGCAATCCCGTACGGTCCAAGCACTCGCGAAAGAGCGTACGTGTAAAGGGCGCTATTGCTCAAGATATAGATTTGAATAAAATCTTTCACTTTCAAAACTACACATTTCAAGACAAGCTTTATTTGATTATATTATTTAAATATTGTATATATTCTATAAGTAAAAATGCATGGGCATTTTTGTGACACACACGTGAATCTCTTTCGCACAATGAGTATTTTCTAATAATTTTTTACAAATAGTAATTACCGAATAACTGTCATGGAAATGACTCTTCACTTGGAACAATAGATAAAGAGATTTTTTAGTGTTAAAAGATGAGACGATATGAAAAGCCGATTTGCATCCAATTAAATATAAAATTAACAAATCCTCTTCCTAATACTAGTCACAGAAGTAAGTTTGATCATAAATCGATATATTCACTAAACATCAGTGATAACAATAAACTGTTTAATGTACAATATAAATGTTTAAGACTTACGCATTATAACTAAAAGATAATACACTTAATATACTTATAGTACAAAAATACACTTATAGTATAAACTTAAGTGTATACTATAAGTGTATTTTTGTACTATAAGTATATTAATACACTTATAGTACAAAACACTGTTCTATAAAATATATGTGGAGGATTTAGTTTTCTAAATGTCGTACCAATGCTTTAAGCATATGGGTATAATAAGTCGAGAACTTCAACTCCAAGATCTATTACTTCAACACAGATTTTTTACCTAACCTCGCTAATAAAAGTTGCTCGATTAACAACTAACCTGGCAATTCGTTTAGTGAGCTAACCTATATTTAACACTCTCACGTCTGTACACCGTTTATGCTCGATTAGGACAGTGGCATCACCAGCCCATTTATGAACAACAAAATGGAAAACAACCAATGGAAAAACAAAAATCTTACTTAACTAATAGATCGAAAAAAATTACTCAAGGGTAAAACTAAGCTGTAGGTGTAACAAATATTTAACATAAGTAGAACTGATGAAGAAGAATATAAACATAAAAAACATCTAACAAGTCCCACTTATACATTTTTTCATGAAGTGGATAGTTTAAAAATACCTTTGAGTTTAATATAAAGGGTAAACTATTAAAGTTTTGTGTCTACTGTGGCAAGAGGGAATATTTTTGCAGAGGACTCTAGCAATCTTTTTATGCAAGATATTAGCTCTCCGATAAGAAAACAAAATTTTGAATTTTTAAAATTTACTTTACTGTTTCATTTGAATTTGTTTGCAATAGATTACATAAAGTGTAATTCTTTAAATACTTTCTTTAAAAAGTGCCTAAATTAATGATTTTTTAAATACAATTAGTACTGTTACATCTGTTTCGTTTTACAATTTAACAAGTCATATTAATGTTAGTTATAAAAGAATAATATACGAAAAGTATTTCTTAAATTGCCTAAATTACAACAAAGATTTTTGCTACACAATTTAGACTGCCAACTGCAATCTACTATTTCCCCATTAATTAGAGTATGTTGCTTGCATCTGAACAGTTACGGAAGAGATTTAAGGAAAATGAGGATTTTTACATTTTATATAAATACCAAAAATAATATTTAACTTTTTAACGATTGAAATATTGATTTGTAAACTCAAATATAGACTTAACATAGCATTTATTGCTAAACAGTGATTGATTAAATATATGCATCTATACTTTATAAAACAAATTTTGTAATAAAACGTCAAATAGCTACATAAGCTCTGAAACAATTGTAACGAGATTATATAAATCATGGATAACATTCCTGGAAATTAGTTTCCCTTCAGTTGTGTGTAAACGTGACATAATGGGATTATTTGAAAAGCAGACTACTTTAAATTGCAGGCTCTCTAAAATTATTTTGTAAGCTACTTGCTTTGTTTGCAGTAATGTCTGTTATTGGAAATACCTTGAATTCAAAACCATGCTGATGCATACATGGTAATCAACTATATTAAAACTAGTAATAGAGCACAAAAGTGTCAGGTAGTTTTGTCTTTTTGTAACTTTATAGTTGCAATAGAGCTTAAAGGTTTGTGTTTACGTGACTGGTATCAAATGCATGTTTATAAAACTGTAAAAACGTTCTTGGATTTTCGAGATGTTAAATGTACCAGTATGTGAAATGAGAAGAACGGAAGAGAAATTAACAAAGCAACAATACATCAACAAAATCAGCTGCGGCAAATATGCAGACGAAAATGAATGTAAATTTGAATAAAATATGAAAAAAAAATCAGATTTATTTGTTTAGTTTTCAAAAACAAATAAGCTTGCTTATTCGTTTTATGACACCATAATGTTTTATGAGCACTTTGTCATATATCTATAATACGTATATTTTTAATCTTATTTAAATGCAAAGTATACTGCCTGATACAGTACGAAAATGTTATAGTAAGAAAATTATGTCATACTGGTTTGGTTGTACAGCTTGTACATTTGAATAGAACAGGTGCTCTTGAACATTTCTCTCCGTTGGTAAACTTGTTTAATCCTACAATCGAGTACATTATTATACTTGTCAAAAGTTATTTTTTCTCAAAAAGAAAAAATATATATATATAAGTAACATGAGGGAAGGGCAGTAGGCAATGTAAGACATCTATCTGGCATTTATGAAAAGAACAACTTCAGAAAAATAAATTGGAGCCTAAATATGGCCGATAGTATATACCTTATGCCAGAGATTTCGCGCTGATTTCAAGATTTTCCATTGTTAAATCTGCTGATTTTTCGAGCGTGGTAATAGAGGTACACAATGAATAGTGTTCCGAAATTCAGTTCCACGTGGTACTAATGCTATGGGAGCGAACATTGCGTTAATTAAAAAGCTTTAATTCCAGAAATCTCTTTACCTAATCAAAGTGGATTGCGATTACACCACGCCAATATAAAACCCTACTCAAAATGCTGCCCACCAAGCTTTTATATGCGGCCCGATACACACTACTCATTATCAGGCAGGTAAATGTATAAACATATATTCGGAAATTTGGTCCTGAAAAATACAAAACTGTACAAAAAGGGACCATCTCCTGCTCATGGTAGTCGCATCAACGTATCTTTGTGATTCATCCTATTCCAAAATGAAGTATGTGCAGAACGAACATAGAAATCGACTTACTGATTCTCACATTGATGACGTATTGAGAGTAGCATGTATCAAGTACAAAGCTGGTTTGTTTAAAATAGTCAAATGTTTATCTCAACGTAAAATATCACTCTCATTTTAAATAAACGATTGATTACTATTAGGTTTTGAGTTTAGGTTAAAATTTCACTTATTACGTTATTATATTATGAGACACAGTGTACTATGTTGCCACCCGCGTAACGCAGCTAACATATTGCACCCCGGCAAGAAAAATTCAATGCAGCATTTGAGAAAAATCAACTTAAAAATACTATCCAGCTGGAACTAGAATTACAATAAAACTGATACAACTGCCGTCAGGTGGACAAATTGCGAGATAGAGATGTATCGCTTTTTGGCACGATAGGACACTTCATACATAATATTCAATGACATAACCTCAAAATTGCCATTTTTTTTACTTGTGTCACTTTTCTTGCCGGGTTGCAATATGCATTCGATCCGAGAGAAAGAAAGGTTGAGTACGGCTACCCTATGTGGAATTGGAGCTCAATATCGAAACAAAATTATTTTCACATCTCAATGTGGTAATAAACTTGACCTTTCATTTGTGACCTTGTTATTGTCCTGACTTTGATATGGAATATTTTTCCTTTACTCTGCCCTGAGTTCCAATCTACGGGACCTCAGATTTAAAAATCGTTTTGTTGTTTCATTGAGGTCTGGGGCGATTATGAGGAACACTACAACGAATGGCTTGTGTCAGGTGTTCGAGGAGGATTAAACGCTAAAGAAGTGCATTCAAATCGACCATGATTACATTAAAAAAGACCATGGTTGTTTGCAACGGAAGAGTTACCTGGTATTTAAAAAAACAGTCATGTTCCTCTTGATTTGATTCTCCTAATTAATGTTATACCTGCGTTTAAAACTGAAAACATATAAATTTTTTTTGCTCACTTATATTAAAATCCTTTAAAACAGTTAATCCTCTGATATTAATCGATTAAAATATTAAGTAGATTCTAAATTCAATGGATATAATACATGCTCAAATTATGTTCAATTGAATATTTTGTATTGTATCAGTATGGAGGTGAAAAAATAAATATATTCCATTCTATCTAATTTGCCTTATACATATGCATAAAATAAGGTTCATATGAGTTTTACGATACCTTTCTATTAAAGTTTCAAATTATTCGAAAGCATTTGTTGAAACTGAGCGCGTAACAAAGTGCACAGAAATAAATCAGCTTGTTATACTAGAATATAAATTATGAGCTGATATAAATTATTCAAAAGAGAGTGTGTGGAAGCTGCAAGGAAAGAGGTGAGCAAAATTTTTGCATTAAGGTTTTGAGGAACGCTAAACCATTATGTGATACAAAGAAAGTGTTTCAAAATTTAGTCGTTAGGTTAGGAGCATTATTTTAAAAGATTCCTAAAAGAGGTTATTGTCTAGAAAGTTAGATGTATAAGGTAAATTCTTTTTGAGAAAATATCAAGTATAAAAAATAAACTAGCGATACTTATAAGCTTAGAAATAATTTTAATTGATTTTTAAGAGATTTACCAAAGAATAGTAGTATAATAGCATCACGCAGGCATTCATGTTTTTTCCTATTCACAGAATAAGGGCCTGTTCACATAGGAGTCCGTTGCGTAGCGTTAAGGGAAAGATGACGTTGAGACGAAAATAAACCAATCATAGGCGTTAAAAATTTCATTGCTAATCGTTTGGAGGCCTATGATTGGTTTATTTTCGTCTCAACGTCATCTTTTCCTTAACGCAACGCAACGGACTCCTATGTGAACAGGCCCTTAGGATTTCCACATTAAATAACAAAATGTTTCCATCTTTTCGCCAGTGAGGGTATTAAGGTACTACAGTTAAGTTTTTAAGCTAACTGACTATATTAAATAAATCAATAAACCTATCATCATTTAAAGTATATAACCAAATACCTTACTCAATATTAAATAAAATTACCGTATCAGAGTTTATGTAACAAAACGCTTAGCAAAATAACTGAATATTCGAACGTTCGGAATTCACTTTAAGCTTTGGTCCTTGTTATTTTAACCCTCACTTTAGAAAAGATGACCGGGACGATCCAAACCAACCAACCATTTATTTTTTATTCCAGTAGCAAATTTGCGTATGATCCACATTGTCCTTGTTGTAGTTGTACAGGAGATCTCTACATTGCTAAATTTATTTTTACAATCACTCCTTGATAGACGGTGGAGTTGGTTAATTCAAACTTGATTGTTACAATGTACCAAAATTTGATGCACTGGTTTGATCAGCTGCGATACCCCCCGACCGTGATACGCCGACTTACACGAACTGGGAGTTAACACGGTTTTCGATTTTACCCTTTTTCACATTTTAAAATCTTGGAATGAAATTTCACAAAAATCTTTAAATGGTGTCTGGAAGAAACTTGTCCAATATCTTTTAAAAACGAGACGGAAACAGCGCCTGAAACTGATTATATTGTTCATGTAATAGAAGAAGTTGCCGATCTTGCCAGGCAATTAGAGATGGAAGTCGATGTAGATTATGTCACTGCGCTGTTGGATTCTGATCTTGAGGATCTGACAGTAGATGATCTCATAGACAGGCGTGACTAAAGAATCACTAAAGAATCCGTCACTTCAGACCCAATTCCACAAGAAAACCTAATGACAATTATAAACTTGACAGAAGATCTCAGCGCAATTGAGAAAGGGTTACAAATTTTAGAAAATATAGACTCTAATAAAGATCGTATGATCACAACAAAGCAGGGTATAAAAAATATGTTAGTCTGCTGTTAAGAAATTCTTCACAAAAAGAGGCTTCTACTTTATTGGACTTTTTAAAACCACCAATATAATTTTTTTAATAGATTATACATAGGTATAATATTTATATGCAATACAATATTTTAATTTTAATACAAAATTGTTCCTTTAAACTGATGTTTTTGTAATTTCTTGGTCCCAAATAGACAAAGTTTTTATGTTTTTATTTATAAAGTTGTACAATGACTTGCGCGATCTTTCGTCGGTCCCACCTATCGCGTAACTTCAGGGTATTACTGTAAGTATGATAGAAGTGGGAAGTCCACTTGCCCATTACATAACCAGAACAAATGAGAAATTTTTGCTTGCAGTGAAATTTACATGTTGAACAGCAAATTACTCTCCAAAGATACAAAAATCAACTTTTCATATTACATCCTGTATTTATGTAAGAACATTTATGACTGTTAGCGCTGCACAAACCTTTATGAAAATTCAAAAGTTTTTCATTAAGCACTATTATTTTTACCCAGCAGTTATTTCCTTCCCTTGTCTTTAAGTTCAACGAATCTTCTACACCTTTTATAAAACGTATACAGAGTTTAAAAACGTCTACAACTCTAAACTGATAATTTTTACTATTGATATATTCTCAAACAGCCATTGAAATATAAATGCCTTTACCATTTAAGCCATGGGAACTTGAAATTTATTTTATAACATAATAACATTTCCTCAAGTGGTTCACAAACATGCTGAAAAGATATGTTGCTGTTTACTGCACTAATATAAAGGGCTGTTTCAAAATGTTTTATTCATAAAAACAGTCACAATGTGTATCTCTGAAAATGGGAAGTACATGCTGTTTCGCTACGATATTTCTCAGCATACCATGTTCCCAGTGCTGTCAGTAGAATTTGTTCTCACGTGATGGAAGAAACGATGCCTTGGTAATGACTTGACCAATCATTCAAATTCAGGATATACTGGGTTTCTAACTTGCACGTGCGAACAATGGAAAGTCTGACAAAAGTTTTGAATTAAGAGAACTATGATCCTATTAAATAAAAGTTTGATTATCAAGTACTTCATTCAAGACAGGTTTCAGATTATGAATCTAATATTTAAATATACGGGGCTTGTGGCGGTCCTGTGGTACAGCGCATTGGTTTTCGGTGTTGAGGGTGCTTGGTTCGAATCCCGGCTTTGCGCCACTAAAAGCCTCCGCTTGTGTCGTCCCTTCATAGGGGGTAATGCTAATCCGCCTATATGGTACCCCCATAATAAAATGGCTAGCAATATGCGGTGTACTGCGGTGTAATGGGTAGCAAACTGCGGTGTTCAAGATACCGTCTGCCGCATTGGGAAAAAATTATTTAAACGTACATTTAAATTGAAAATTGTAAAAATATTGAACTAATAACATTTAAAAGATTTGACTTTCTGAAAAAGTAAACCAAAGAATAGTATATTCTCTCTTTATTACGAATACATTCCACAGTACCTTTTTAAAATTTAGATAGCCCTTTATGAGCTCATACATCCCATGTACTTATAGACAAAAAGCAGAGTTAAACCTGAACTTACAACTTAATGTTTGTCTTATTGTTTAAGCTGTGTTAATAATTTCAAAACTTTTAGCTTTTCACTAGAGCAAGAAATAAACCTTCGAACTGCATATAGACTACGCCGAGACATTAAGATTCTTAATAAGATCAGCTTGTGACACGCTATCACATCTTTGTCAAGTTATCCGGAACGGGAGTGAAAAATGGTTTCAGATTTTGATGTACAGCCCCGATGGGATAGCAAGCCGCTTTAAACTTGGTGAGTTATCAGTTCGACCAATCGATTTCGCACCATTAGCTGATGATGTCATTCATTCTCCGACGGTTAACTGATCCGAGCTTCGAAGATCTTGCACTTACGCTACCTTGTCAAATATTTTAAACTATTTACTAACAGTATTTAGAGAGCGTATTATAAAAGATACTTGTAAATAGAAAGTTAGTGTCAATAGATTTATTGATCAGTTTCAATATAGAGAGAGGTAAGTACTCTCAATATTTCCGGAATTTTATACATAAAATTCAAATATAAATATTTCATTTGAAAAAATACTAGTGTATGGAATTATTTATGGCGAAACAATTATTTTTTGTATCAGTAGATTGAAATATGTTTTTACTTAACATATTTAAGATGAATGATTGGTACAATATACTGAACTATTTCCTACCTAAAAAGCATTAAAAATCAACAGATAAATAATTTATCTGCAATTAAATGGTTAAAAAAACATTTTTAGTGTTAATAATGAAAAATACTTTTATCTAGAAAGGTTTCATCTATACTCTGTGAATTTTTAAACAAATAAGATGGTTTATACGAATAGTTAAAAGGTTTATTGACTTTATAATCTTAAGAACCTTTGCATCTGCGAGTATATTGTTGTCATATGTTACAAATTTAATGGGTTGTTATTAAATCATTTACGGAGCTTAAATTTTTTTTCGTTGGAAGTGAAAATTGTTTCCGAAACAAAACCAATACTTTATGCGACTGGATATTTTTAGCACTGACTTATTTCTTAATGTAAACCTATTTACAATTACGAAACCAACAGCCTAATTAGCAAATATCATTTGCAGTTAATAATTACTTCTGAATTCATTACACATGCACTTCTTTTTGTTACAAATGAGATTGAGAAACACTTTTTATGCGTTACTGCTGTCATTCTTACTGTTATGAGTATTACTCTGGCTATTGTAAAAGCCGAATGAGTTAAAATAAAAAAATGGTCTGTACATTAATGCAAAATTATTTTGCAATTCATGATAGCTTAGTAGATTCTCATATGGGACTAAAAAATTCCTAAAAATCTCTTGACTATAAAGTAAAATATTTGATTATTTCACATTAATTTTAGTCCTAAGAGGAAACTCATTATTAGTGATGATTCAGTATCTGGAAGTATCTATTTCATTTTGTCGGAAATTCAAAAGTCTTAGGCACCTAACAGTTGATAGCAGCTTTATAATCAGCTTTATGTTTACCGTTCTGATACGAAAGAAATAAGAGAATTGCGATGCTATCGAAGTCTACATCACCAGTTTAATTAATATGGCATTTGAATAAGTATATTTTCTTTGTAGCCAGTTCACATGTCTGCTTAAAATGAAGGAAAAATACTCTCGTTTTAGTAACATTCTCTTGCAATGTCTGCGCATAAAGGACAGATAAATCGGATGATAAAACTATTATCATCAGAAATAACGTAATGTCTTAAGTATATAAGTTAAAACATTTTGAGATTGGGAAGATGTTTATTTTATAAATATATTGAATAGTTTCAAAGATATGCAATTAAAAGAAATTTCACAGATCTGTTGCTCTATGCAATTAAAATTTTAGATCAATTCTTGGATTCAAAATTAGTTTTCTGGTCATCTAACAAGGAACGTGTGTACAAATTTATATTTACCAAAGTATTTTTATCTCTATAAATCAACTTTACAAATTCAAGATAAAACAGTTCGTATTTTTCGCAATATAAAATTCAGTTTAACCTCTCGATGTTTTTTTAAAGAAATAAAAGTACTCTTGAGTAGTGGTCACGAGAAAACCATAGCACATTCTTTATCGATACTAAATTTTGTCTCAAGAATTCTCAGCAGAAAAGTTTCATTTCTACAAAGTTTTTCTTGTATCTAAGCAGGTAAAAGTTTCTTTTCGAGAACATGTCTAGAAAAACAAAAAGATAAAGTATAATGTCTTGTAAAGCGATGATAGTATGAATTTTCTTTCCATGAGGGATTTATAATCTATCTATCTACCAATCTCTATATATAATATGTGTGTGTATACACAAATGTTCGGTTCTTAGGGGCTATTAGTGCATTTTAAAATCAAACACACTAAAATACTATTCATTATGAAATGTATCTTCCTTTGGCTTTGGTACGTGTTTCTATATTCAACATTTACTAAATTTCCCGCATTTTAATTTGGTTTCATCAAAACCAAATCTCGGGAGAATCTGCTCATTTTTAATACTCTTTTTCTTGGCCTTGTCTTTTACAATAACTAATTTTTCACGAGATTCAACTCATGCGATTTCAGGCCAATTCTAGAAAGTTTACGTTTCATTTAGGACTGTTATGGAAAGATTAAAGTTTTCACCCAAATGTTCCATTCTTGTATGTTCTCAGCATTTTTTAGAATCTGTATCTCGGAATTCATCCTTTCAACGAGACAGGCTTTATAGGTGTGAGACTTAAAATTATCAAATCAGGGCTACTTCGCATGAAGGGCAACGTCTGTTTTAGTGCTTGATAATCTGGTATAAATTACGTTTCACCAGAAAAAAATTCATGTTTTCATTTATAATCTGTCCTCTTTTGATATTTTTAGCAGTTCTCACCCCCTCTTGTGATAAATAGTTGCTATTCGCGGAACTAAGCATGCGTAGGTTACTTTTTAAGAAATTCCCCAGGGAACGATTAAATCATGTAAACTCATACTGATCCTGGATAAATTACTTTTAAACTAATAAACTGCCGATCTGTAAGTTTTGTAATCTGCAGAATTTTCTTTTTGACATGAATATTATATATACTTCTATTACAAATTGTCTACCGATAAAGTGATTTTATTATAGACAGTTAAATTCACAATATCGTACTTTAAGTTCATTGGCAAATCAGTTATTTCTTTAAAATACTCAAATGTTTTATTTAAAACCTTAAAACCAATTTTCAAAGACTTGTCGATTTTCTTTTCTTCAGTGAAGAGTAATCCTTTTTGTATATTTTCATTGGAGGCACATATCCGTTATAAAAAGGGTGAACGCAAGATGTAAATTAGCACATAAAATGAATGCATAATCAAAATCTATAACTTGATCTAATTTATACTGCTAAAGGCATGAAACACTGCTAATATTGCTATATTTACGAGAAATTTTCGAACAGATAATCTAGTAAAACGCTGGCTGTTCTATTACCCTGAGTTTTATGATAACAGCAGGTAAAGAGCTTGTTAAAATTGATAGTTGTTTACGTGAATTTTCCTACTAATATACAATTTATAACTGTATAAACACATATGAACTTTCTGTGATACATATTCTCGGTAACCGATCAAAACTATAGACGCTCTTTTTAATTCAACCCTTCATTCACGAAATTAGTACTTAGATGGTTCGGTTCAACATCATCCCCCCCCCCCTCCCTCGGATTATCTAGAGGCAATATACCCCCTACGCCTGAAATATACCTACATAAATTTTGAAAGATCAAAATGTATGAGATGAGAACGACCAAGGCGTATATTTATAAGAGTATTACAGTAGTGGCACAGGCAGCCAAACAAAGACCCGGATTCTAGTAGTGCCGACTGTGAGAGATGGGTACGTTAACAGTCAACAACTCTATGGCTCTAAGCTGTTTCTATTATTGTCTAATTGCAACAATAAAATAATAAATTAAGAAGTAAGAAAAATACGATTACTATTACATACTTAATAACTAAATTCAATTGTTTTCACGAGTCTTATTTTAATAAGTTCTACACATATTCTTTGCCAACCATCCACACCTATACAGAATATCATCACGCCTCCCAGGTTGAACTCCTGCTGCAAAAGATAAGAATGGCTTGGGTAACCCAGTTTTTTCATTTTACTCTAAATATATAAATACATTCCTTTATGTTTTGCTCTCTGGGGATGGGGCACATTCATATAGGTTTAAAGATTGCTAACCCCGAACTTTTACTATGATAAAAAATGGGAACGTCACAGTGGAACTCTACGAAACATTACTGCCCAACTAGAATCAGCGCTGAAAACCTAAAAACACCACAAAATACAACTTCATGATATTTCCTCTTCTACGCTTTAGTAATATATCAACTTGAATATGTTCTTTTAAATATCAATGCTCCTTATAATATTGTCTGACTTATCTCAATAGGAAAGCTTCATATGTTTTTATTAGGTCTGTTCAGTAATATTTTATATTCAGAGCATACGTGGTATTTCTGACGTAGATTGTTTATTTTAATGAGGGCATTATCATGTTGGTTTTATAGGAGGGCTTCTCAGTAAATTTTCTGTAAAGTTGAATTTAGAGTACTTTTTGGCAAATAGGCAATGAAGCACCATAAAAATTTACCGTGTTTTTCGAAGTTCGGGTCCCAGTTAAATGGCTTAAAAAGTAAATCCAGAGCTCAACATTGTGGCATTTTTATCAACTGAACTTCTGTATAAGATAAATTTAAATAGGTGCGTCTCTTTACACTGATTCTTCGTCAGATTGTAATTTATCCCACTTGTCAGACAATGAGTTACCTCTGTTTGATAGTCTATAAGGAATCATAAGGTTGCAGCTTTGATTAATCAGTTACCAGGAGTGTGTGGGACAGGTCCTTTTAAAATTCAGTTCCCTTAATTCTTAAAATAAATTTGTTCTTCCACAACAATCGACAACATCTAACTAGTTTTAAAAAGTATTTACATCTTTCATTTCTAACCTATTTCCTTCCACATGGTATTCAAACTATTTGACCTTTCGGTTACTTGCTCTTATATATATGACAATTCTAGAGTAAAAATTTTCGTCGTTTTGTGTATCAATAACTAATACTAGGATTTTATACATGAAGTAAAAGCCTTACATAAGGACATTTCTTAAGGTAAATATATTATACTAGGCCCTGTCACAACTCCGGCCATGTCTAGACTCCTTTTCGAAAGTTGTATTATTATCGGATTCAAAGGCCACACTTCAAGCAATTGACGCACCCAGCCACTCCCGAACTTTAACCATCAATAATTGCTTAAATGTCCTCAACTGGCTTGTCAGTAATAATATGATAGTAGTTTTCCAGTGGATTCAGGCCCACTGTGGAATCCAGGGAAATGAGCGGCCGACTTTTTGGCAAAGAAGGGAGACTCTGTCCTTCAGAGAACTAATCCCAGAATTCCTTTTAATAATATAAAATGTCTAATAAAGAACATATTCAGGGATTCTTTCCGCGAAGAACTCAAAAATCGTAACCTTAAAAAACCATGGCTTAATCAGATTCTTAATGTTCTTCAGTGACCTAGGATGAAATCTGTTGCCATGTTTCGTCTTATATCTAGCCACGATTGCCTGCGTAAACATCTATGTCGCATCAACGTGGTTCCTGACCCTCTTTGTACCTTGTGTGATCTTCAAGAGGAAATGGACTTGCCTCACCTGTCCATATGTCCTGCTTTTCCTCGGACGTCAATCTGGGAACGCTACTGGATTGCTCGCCTTCATTTATAGATTTATTGTTGTCTTTTTAATGTTCAATTGTCTTTTTAATGTGCCATTGGAAATTAAAAAATATATTATACTGGTATCAAAATCGCTTAGGAATTTTAGAATGATTTCAATAAAAAAAAAAAACACGCTAATCTTATTCACATAACTTGAAAAATATATTTTAGCCGAGGAAAAATTAATATCCTTAAATAAATAAAAATATTTCATTTGATGCAGAACTTTTCGTTTTGTTGATCATCATATATATATGCTTCGATTATTTTAAAAAATCACTAGTTTAGATGTCAGACTTCGTTTTAAATTCTTGAAATGTCACCAATTGTAAACATTTAATGCTTAAAAAGATTTGCTTATATAACTGCTTTCATAACGAAGACTCACTTTTGTTCTCTGGTAAAATTAGCTTTGTGTCGAGAGAGAAAGAAACGAAATGTGTCAGTTGAATAAACGCATTCAAAACATGTTTGACTAATTTAACTTCACTGATTCTTTTAACTGACTTTGGATTTTTGCTGTCGGAAATACTTGCAAAATGTGTAATGGGAGAAAGATTTTCTCAACTAAAACGTATTTTCTCAGTCGAGGCAAAAATTACCACGGTTCAATGACATTCAATGTAGTTCCTACGTAGAAATGAAAATTAAAGGTGACATTTGGTCACATTTTTTTAAAGAAATTAAACCCTATTCAAAACGCATCGCAGTAAATGTCAAATGTATAAAAAGTTAAATATTCTCCTATTCCAACTGCAGCAAATACCTCGGGTAATTATGTCTCAATCTTGTTCCAAACTGAAGGACATCTGAAAAGGTGATAGTGTTCCTGAAATCCAAAGAAAACATTGAATTTTTACCTTTCTGATAGAATGGAGTTGTCTAAAGTAAGCAAAAATTAAACTATTTAAGGTTATATATCCCTTTTCGAGTGAGAAACTGCCGGAAAATTAACAAGAATTACATGGTTTGGAGGAAACCGAAAACAACTCTCGATCCAAAAACTTAATACCAATAATCAAAAATGAAGGTGGATGATGTGAGGCTGTATTTTCGCAAGCGGAGTCGGAGAGGTTGTTCATTAACATTATTATCGACGAAATGCTTTCTTTTGATATACTCAAGAAAAACCTCCCAGAGTGTGCGAAGAGGTTGAACTAGGGCGAAAAATTCCTTTTTCAACAAGAAAATGATCCCAAGTATGCGAAAAAGATTGTAAAAATGTCATTACTTTACCACTGTAAAAAGAAACTCTCCGACACTATCTTATGCCCAGACATCAATGTCATTGAAAATTTGTTGTCTATGCTTGAAAAAGCTGTCCATAGACATCAAATAACGAGCAAAGGTCATTTGAAACGTATCCTATAAGAAGAATGGAAAAAATACCTTCAGATACAACCAAACACTTCGTAAACTCAGTGCCACGACGCCACGAATTGCTTTACAAGTCTGAATTTATTTAGCAAAAAGTTGGTGTATCCTCAATTTCTGGCTTTACTGTAAGTGTTCATGTTGTTGGATGGCCTACTGAAAAACAACTTCCTGTCAAGTTTATCAAATTGCACTACACAAAATTTTCTCAGCATTTGGTATAAGAATTTGCAGGTTCGAGTACAGATGGTTGGCACTCACCTATATAACCATTTGTATAGAAAAGGATGTCCAAAATTCAACAAAACCAGCCAACCAACAAACGAAAATTCTTTCTTCTAAGGAGACAACATTTTCTGCTGTTGGGAATTCGGGTGAGAAAAGTTAAAATTCTACGTGTTCATAACAGTAATTTGTCAACTATTCTTCACTTATGTATTCGGACTCTGATCAAATGGTTTAGTTCTTGAATGCCGGAGACAAACGGGTTTCCGTTTCGTGATTTGCATAGGTATTTGCAGCCGTATGAAACCGGATTTAATCTGTTGTCATCGGTCTGTTTAACCCTTATGAAGCAAAAGATGACTTTAGAGTTTAAAGCATTCAGGTAACTTCTGCTAAACCTTTTTCATACTCTTATATGTTTGTCTGGTCAGTCATGCAGGTTATGCAAAACCACAACAATTAATGCTCGTTTTAACGAAAGAAAGAAAAAATTTTAAACCTATAACGTTTAATTTTTATGTAATGTAAGTTTAATGTAATTTACGTTAGAGCATTTGTAAAACCTTTTCATGAGGACATCATATTCTGAGAAATTCGTGAATAGTTAGGATTTTTTTCTTTTTAATGTCATTGTTTAGCGAAAAAAACGTCAGCAGTAATATCTCATGCATGTGACATGTAGAACAATTAAATAATTTCCTTCGAAAGCAAAAAATATAATCATAGATAAAAATAAGACGAATATGAATAATAATTAAACTCTTGATAGAGCCAGGCTATCCATTCTTTACAATAATGTTATTATGATGATACAGCGCTAAGATCGATTTTTCATAAACTTTATTCATAGCCGAGAATGGGAGCTTTATTATTGAGGGGAAAATTCTTTTCTAATTTTAATTAAAGTTTTCTTTTTCGAAATGTAAAAAAATCTGTGTAATTAGAATTACGGGTTTCTGATTTCGAATTGCAATTCAAATGAAAATGATTAACAAAATTTATTTTATAAAACTCAAGAATTGGATGTTGCTGGATCCCAATAACAAAATCCATTTACTTGTTTCTATTACGTGAAAATTCTTGCCATACATAATTAATTTTTTTTCATAAATAAGAGACTAGAAAAACTGGGTCAAAACTCGCGTTTATATGGAATGAAACAACTTTCTAAAATACATAACATCTCAATCTCAAACTTTAATGGAGTTATATAAACTTTTTGAGTGTTCATAAATATTCTGTTCGTGCACAAATACTGAGTAAGTATAGAGGCTTGCAAGCGATTACAAAAGTTGAAGCGGTAAGCTAGGATAGTTTTTTTTCACTTCGATGATGAATATGTAAATAATAGAATTGATTGAAATGTAGGGATAATATAGATTAGAATGATAGTTTTATGCAACATTAATTTGGCATTGTATTTTCCGAACATGTCTGGCCTGTGAATTTCGTGCGAAAATCGTCGATGGTCCCCATTCTTCTATTCAGCTCATGTGTTCTCAAGTTTGTTAATTACGCCGAAATATACTCTACAACAAAAAAAAAATCAACTCACCAAGAAGGAGTTGTCCGATTGTAAAAAAAAAATACGTATGTTAAGACGTTTTGTGACCGAACATGCAAATGATTAAAATTTGGTGTCAAAGGAATGGATAGTGGGAGCTCCAGCGCATCAGAAACTGTGCATCCAGCAGGTGTATATATAGAGCGATTGTCGATCTGATGTTCAAAATTTCTGTTGCATTTCTACTGCGGATATCTTACGTCGACGGTAACAATGCCTCGCCGAATGATTCGTGCTCATTACGAGCATATTTCAGAGTTTGAAAGAGGTCGCGTCTTCGGATTGAAAGAAGCTGGTTGGACAAATAGTAGAATCGCTCGACATCTGGGTCGAAGCGATGCAGCGATAAGACGATGCTAGCAAGAGTGGATCATCAACGGCAGATTTAAGCTTCAGGACAGCAGCGGTCGACCTAGGACCACAACAGAACGGGAAGACAGAGCGATTGTAAGATCAGCTGTCACGGCACCGTATTCGTCGTTAACAACAATCCGACGTGTGACCGCAAACAAATGTCTAAAATGATCATTGACAGATGACTGATTGAGCGAAATCTACTCTCGCGCCGATCGTTACGTCACTTAAACCTCACGCGTGTACACCTTGAAGTCCGATTATAGTGGTGCTTAGAACTGCACTGACAGGGAACGTATAATCTTTAGTGACGAGTTCCGTAACCAACTGTGACCTCACGGCCAACAAAGACGTGTCTGTAGACGTCCAGAGCAGCGTGGGGATCCTGCTTTGGACGTGTTACCACACAGGTCTACACCAGGGCGTTATGGTGGGAAGTGTCATTTCCTTTGATAGCCGGACACCTTTGGTAGTCATTAGTGACACACTTATAGTACAGCGGAACGTAGAGAACATTCTGCGACCCGTTTTGTTGTTGTTTTTATTGCGCCATCCCGGACTGAATTTTAACAAGATAATGCCCAGCCACACACGACACACGTTACTATGAGTTGTCTTCAAGCTTGTCGAACACTTCATTGGCCACCTACGTCACCTTATCTCTCCCCCATAGAGCCCGTTTATTGATGTAGTGGGAAGGCAGCTATCCCAGAATGTTGCCGAACTAGCCCGACAGTTGGAGATAATTTGGCAAGGAATCCCGCAGGACACTATCCGGGAACTATAGGCCACGCCGGGTGACAGCTTGCATCCAGGCCAGAGGTAGACAAATACCGTACTGACTTCCTCACTTTGTAACGATCAAATTCTGGAATAAATTATTCAATTGTTCTGAAATGTGAATCGTTTTTTTTCTGTACATGTTCTTCACATTCATCAATTTTTGTCGCAATCTGACAAGTCCTTCAATTTTTTTTGTTATAGATTGTATTTACATAACATGTCTGTATTTTACCAAACTACAACCGTTGCTTTAATGATTCCTGTCATTACTGAAATAAATTACTGTTTTTTGCAACTATCACATGAAAACAAATGTTTGGTTTGGTTTGGAGCGCTACGGTCATTTTTTGCTACAAGAGGGCTAATTAGACCAGGACCTACAGTTTAAAGCCGATTCCGAACGGCTACAAACATCCATACCAAGGGTGGGACTCGAACCCACAGATTCCGGTGCGAATGCCAGTGCCCTAGCCATTCGGCCATCCTCCGGCCCATGAAAACAAAGAGATTATGAAACAAATACTTCTTTCAAAGTGACCCTTATTTGGCTGCATACATACCGGTATTGACTAATATTTTACCCAGTCTGTATATCGACCACATCGAATCCAAGATATTGCCGCATACTTTATAATGTTCTAAGCAAGATCAGTAGTTAATTTTGTAAACGCTACAAAGCAGTTCGAAACAATAAGAAAGCGCACACTTTTTTAATTATATACCAGTTAATTATATTTTGAAACATTTTACGAAAATATCCTTGCAAAGTTATGAAAAGTACATTCGAAGTAATACTTAATGCTATTTTTCGCTCAACGAAAGACTAAACTTAAGAGAATAGATTTGAAACTGTTGATAAAATAAGGTTTCTTTTATCTCGCTCTATGAAACTTTATTCGACCTGTTACTGATCCATTCATATTGAAAATGAAAAGCCCTACTTTTATGGTTCGTTTTTTATATTTTTAAACATAAAAAAATATTGTTATAAAATTTCTTATGTAAACATAAAAGAATGTTGAGTGGGAATTGGTTAAAACAGTTTTTTTTCTGTGTTTTAATTTTTTTAAATAGAAATTCGCGGAGTTGCATTTATCCCTAACCTCTCTCAATAAATTTCTATTTACTTCTACAAAACTCTTGAGTGTTAACTGATGTGCTTTTCAATTCTCAGTCCAAAAGGTTACAAAATAAGTTTCAAAATTTCCTTAAGTGAGAAAATGCTGCAAATATCGATTTAAGGAACATGTCTTCGATCTCTGTGAAGTACTATCCATTGTGTGTTCCTGCTTTTGACTTTTATAAAAGAGAGTAGTTTTCACTAGTAGAACTCTTTGCTACCAACTGAAACGATTTTTCGCTTGAGGTCTTTTATTTCTCATATGCTGAAATGGGTATTTTCTATTTCACAGCTCAGCAATGATTCATTGTACAATTTTCAAGTTTTACTTAAATGTTCTTGAAAGATAATTCTTCCAATGCTCTTTTATTGAATTGTTTAAATAGAATAAACCTCTGAAGTGTATTCCTCTGTTGTGAAAAGTTTTGAATTTGGGATAAATAGGATATTGTATATTGAATATATGTGCGAACTTAATCTTATTTATTAATGCACACAAGATTATGAGTGCATGTATTGGAGAACTTTCAGAGAATTTTTTTTTCTGTCCTTCCGTTTTCGGGTTTTGTATTTATATGAATGGTCTTTTTATAATTTGCTAATATTGTTTATAAGGAATGTACAAATTTTGTGAGTTCCTGTTATGACCCATTTTTCTTTCGGAGAATTTTTTTCTGTCCTTTTGTTTTCAGATTTTGTGTTTAGATGCGTGGTCATTTTATAACTTGTTAATAACGCATATCAGGAATACACAGATTTTGTGAAATCCTGTTATGACCCATTTTATTTGCACTTAGCGTCAGAAACTTATTACTTCTGATCTGTGAATATATTAGTGCTGTTATAAGCAAAGATATTTCTATACGTTAAACTAGCTGACCTATGGTTTTTGTTTAAAAATGCTTATAAATTTCTTTCCAGACTCAAAAATGGTTCTTTGTGATGCTTTTATTATTTCTTGTAGTTATTTTAGTCATCTTACCCCTATTTTACAAAATTTTTCAAAAAACATTTTTTCACTTTTGCATAACCCTTCAATTTCTTTCCTGTGATACCAGAAAATACTACTGTATTCTCAGTTTTTTTTTTGCAATCTTTGGAAATACTTTCAATAAGAATATTAACAAGGGTGCAAAAAATATTAAAAAAAATAACCTGATTTTTTTTTAATTAATAAATGTTGAAAAACAAACTTTAACTACCTTTCTTTGAATTACGTGTGTCAGGGGAAATCAAGTGTTCCGTAAACACATGTTAGGAAATCATTTTATCTTACACATTTTGTATCATTCCTTATACTAACTAATGCTTTTTCTATAAAATTTCCTTTTATCTCGGTAATGCTGAAATTTCTTTAGCTAAAAAACTGTCACATTATAAAAATTTTCTCTAGCCAAAGAATCTTTTGTTAAAGCATCGCCATGTTTCATTCATTTCTCAAAATACTCTTCTAGTTGAAATGTTTGTTCTTACAGTCTACGTGAGAAATCTTATTTTTAGAATTTTGATACTTCGATGCATTTTGTTTGTTCCTATTTGACAAAAAATTCGTCTGTAAATGATCGTGGGAATTCCAAACATTTTTTGAGTTGTTTTCAAATTTCTTCTCTGGAGATTTTTTAAGGGTATTTCTTTATGTTGCCGTTATATCACGCCCATTTATTATAAAAAAAATTTAAATCTCCTTTTTAAACTACTTTCTATTTTGGTGTGTACGTGTGATCAAAATACTTTTACTAATTCTTTTCTATATAGTACTTTTAAGACTTTAGTACTTTAAAATTTTTTTAATTTTAAAGTTCTTTATATTTTGCCAGGAATGTCTCGTGGTAAACTTCTATATATTGAACAGGGATATAACATTTAATCAGATTTATTGATTTTTCCGCAGTATGTTTGTCAATATAGGTCTGAATTGTAATAGCAGACGTAGTTTCCTGTTGTGAACGAAAATATTTTATAAAATATTTTAGTGTATATTATTTGTGTTTCCATCTGCACTCTAATTAATAAAACAAAAATGTATATTAAATATATTACTAGGTACTGTTGCTGTTGCTACCCCGGGACTCACGATTCAGATAGGTATATTCATCATACTTATGAAATTGAGATTTAATTTTTTTTTTTTTTGGTAAGAGTAATTGCAGTTAATGCTGTTGTGTATATTAAATTTATTACTAGGTACTGTTGTTGTTGTTAAGAACCCCGGGGCTCTCGATTCAGGTAGGTATATTCATCATACTTATGGAATTGAGATTTTAGGATTTTTTTTGGTACGAGTAATTGCTGTTAATGCTGTTGTGTATATTAAATTTATTAATAGTTGTTGTTGTTGTTAAGAACCCCGGGGCTCCCGATTCAGGATAAGATATTCATCATACTTATGGAATTGAGAATTTGAGTTTTTTTTTTGGTAAGAGTAATTGCTGTTAATGCTGTTGTGTACTAGCCCACTGAATTCGCTCACCTCAATGTTAACCTATTGAGAAAATTTGTCTACTATTTACAGCTACATAAATTCTGATTATCAAGTAAAATGGACATTTTCAGATAGCCTGAACTTTTCTGCACCATGCAACAGGATTCATTTTGTAAATTTCTTCTACCAAAGGAATTTATGAGTGTTTCGGGACACACAAATCTTCAAATTATCGAATAACAATTTAATGCTTTAAAAAATTTTCTGTTATTTTCCCGCTTAAAATGCCGTTTAAATCTCATGTTTCTATCTTAATTAGAACAGGAGATATTAATTTTTTGTTTTGCAACATTCTATTAGTAGCCAATCTTTGTTTAAACCTTTAAATACGTTTTTCACCATTTCTCGTCTTTAAATTGTTATAAGTCAAGAACCGTCAACGATAAATGGTTCAAACTTGGAACATGTCTGTTTCAATTATTTTACTTTAATTTTGATTCAGAAAATTAGAAAAAAATATTTGATTTTTAAAGTATGATTTTTTTAAAAACCAGTTACATCATTTAAAAAAAAATTACTTTAAATATTTTTAATGTTTTAAAAATTAATATTTAAAAAAACGCTGAATCCAAAATAAAACTTATATATTTCTGTTTAATTAAATGAAAAAATTTTGTAATTCAATAAATAATATTTTGAGTTACAACGATTTTAAATTACCTCACTTCAAAAAAGAATTTTAAATTTTAAAATTTTAAACTTTATGAGAAGTTTTATTATGTGATTTTGTTTACAAATTATATGATTAACCATTACAAAAAAAATTCAAAATTCTAACTCGATAAATAAATAGAACTTTAAAATGTGTCCAGGACCCCTTAAAATACACTATACCAGATTTTTTCCCCGAATATTTTAAATTAAAAAATATTATTTACATTTTTTTAAAAAGAAAAAATGCCCCAAGGTGTAAAATTCGTTTCTCTGTTACTGACTACAATTTAAAAGAAATCTTTAAATCCAAGTTGGCAATCCTTGCACAAATTTTCTCCACAGGTTAACATTGAGGTGAATGAATCCAATAGGGTTAGTACACAAGTCTCACGAGCGCTGTTTCTCTCCAGGTATTTTGAAATTGTTTTTACATTGTTATCAAATAAAACTTGGCAATATTCTAAGTAGCTCTCATGGGGAATTTCTTACGAAATATATACGATGATCCTTTTTCAAAAATATTATGAATCTCCTTTGTTTCAGGACATAATTATTTTATATATATTTCACTTCTATAAGCTTAGCTTAAATCATCTGTATCTCCCTTGGATGAAATACTTCTTTTGAAATATAAAAAATAATAAATATATAAATAAATAAAACATTGTATTATATATTATATATTTAAATATATATATAATAAATTATATACTTCGATGAAATACTTCTACCTCAAAATTGAGATTCTATCTCTTGTCTAAAATTCCCTGTTGAGAATATCATTCAGTTGAATTATTCAGAAGTATGGATTGCTTGGAAAGATTCTGGAAACGATGTTATTGTGTTTACATTACTTATATCATGCAAACTATACCCTCTGGTTTCGGTTTATAAAATTAAAATACGCAATTCTATTTGAGATTTAAAAAAAATGTTATAAAAATAAGCTGCAATTCCTAGGACATTTTATAACATATCCCTCTTTATCCATTCTTAAAATTTCTATTTACATTTCTGAGTTTTATGTTAATAATATTTATCATACTTTCATTTATGTCTATTTTTTCATATTATTGCTTGATTTTATTATTCCGAACCTTTTATTGAGATTATAGGGATAACTTTTTAATAATTGAAATAGCTAACGACGGGGCATCGTTTTCATTTCTTTTATAGTTACTGTTGTTTGCCTAGCTTTAATGTCCAACTTCTTTTTGTTACTATGTATAAGACATTAAAAAGTATAATCTTCTCTAAAAACTATTTATAATGTATTCACGAAATATATGCTGGTCATTATTAAAGAAAGAACCATTAAATTGCTACCGAAAAAACCCAACTACTTCGATCTACCTCAGTCATATTTTTTTAGCGAGGAAATTTTAGTCTAACTTACTTTTACACATCAACGTTAAACAAATTGAAGAATTTGTCTATTCATGATGTCAATTTTCCGATCTCCTCTTTGTCGAATTCAGCCGTCAGTTTTTCAAAATGTCTGTGACAGTCTCTTTGATCTTCTCATGTGATGCCATGCTATTTCAACCCGAAAATTCCTCATTTTGGAAACAAGTCATAATCGGATGGTACTTAGCCGGGGCAGAATACTAGGTCCTCAAGGACTTCCCAGCGAAGTTCCAACAGTGTTTTACCTGCGGTATGTGGTTCGCACGTTATGGTGAAAATGACAAACGTCAATGGTAAGCATGTAATGCCTACCGTTCTGAAGACCGCGGTGTGAAAGTGGCTCAGTATGTGTCAGCATAAATGGTTTTACTACGAGGCAAAAAGTCAACCAATAGAATAACTTTCCTGCCTCAAAATTCGATGACTGTGACTTTCGATGGAGTTGGTTTGGAATTTTTTTTGGTCTCTTAAGGAGAATTCAAATGATGCCACTCAAGAGATTGCTGTTTCATTTTCGGTATGTGGTGAGAGACCCATTTCTCGCCGTATGTAACCGTGTGACTCCAGAATTCATTGCTATCATTGTTATAGCGGCCCAAAATTGAGTGGGCGGCTGCCATGCGTTTTCGTCTGGCATTATTATAGGACCAATCTCGCAGAAATTTTTATATTGGAGGAATAATGAGAAAATTTCATGAATGCCAGATCGAGAAGCTTCAGGAAATGCTTTATGAAGTTCACCAGTAGTGAAACAACGGTGTTCTTGAATGTGATCGTCTGTCTGTCTTGTCAGTTCATCAGTTATGATAGTCAGTCACCCAGATCAATTTTCACTGTGGACGCCTCCATAAACTTCGTCGATTTGGCGGCGAATTTTTTTTTCATTCAAAAAAACATGTATCACCGAAAGCACTTCTCAGCCGGCGGAATTTGCAATCGACATTACTAGTGAAAACGTGTGTTAAAGGAAAAAATATATCACGAATGAAGGTCGGACATTAATTGCAAATTTTGTTAGAAGTTGTAATTAGTGATCTGGCCTTGAGATAGAGCCCTACAATGAGATGCGCTGGCGGAATTCACAAAATTGTTATTTAAGAATAACCCTCAACTGTTGTCAAAATAAACGATGGTTCTTTTTCTAAGGGATGGTCCTAGGGTTCTTTAAAAGGTCTAAGAAATATACCTCATAAAGTAGTTACTAAATAAAATGGAGTAACTTTTGCAAAGGAAATCATTTATTCTTCTTATATAACCAGTTAGGCATTTGCCAAAAGTTGTGGATTATGCCTTTCCTCAGTCATATTTAATTTAGTTATTGGTTAGTAGCATGCCTTCACACCAGTCCACTTGGATTTGCTAATCGTTGATTGTAGCACGTTATATTTAAAATACTTAATTATTCTGATTAATAAAGTGATACTTCTCGCTAATTTACCTTTCCTTTTTTTAATGTCTAAGATTTATCGTTCCTGTAATTTAAGTCATTCTAAAATTCTTGGTCATCGGGCATTCTAGTATTATTTGTTTATGCTTGTCAGAGTTCATATTGATAGTGTCGTTTTCGTAAGTTGTTTGTCCACTATGATATATTTTCAGATTTTTTAACTTTATATTTGTGTCGATTATTGTATTTTGATTTAGGGGCATTTCATGGGCGTTTTATAATTATGATATTCTGTTACGCATATTTTTATAATTTACAAAGTGATAATATTTAAAGTTCTGAAAATTTTCTTTGGGTATTGACGTTTATTTCAATTAATTCTCGCGTTATAAAATTTTTATAAATCTAAGAGTCTAAGATTTTGATTTTTTAATTTACAAAATAAAATCTTTCCGTCTCATATTTTTATATTAGAATTTCATCGTACTCTTTTTCTTTCCATGTCTGTTCTGCAGTTTGTTCAGGAATTATATAAACTAATTCTATAAAAAAATAATAAATACCAATATAATTAATGTTGTGTATGATAAATACAAAATTTGCAAATTAATTTAATTATAGCTTGATGATATCACTATACATAAACATGCACATTCATACACAGGAAATGATATTCACCAATAATGGTAGACATTACTTACTAAGCAAACACATATTTAAATATCAACGTGTAATTTCGTGTATGAGTTAAAAACTAATTATTTTTATAAAAACGATTATTCGCCTATTTATTGTCCTGGAGTTAAGATTTAAGCCTAATTCTAAAAGAAAGTTTTGAGGATAAATACTATTATTTTCAAACCACACATATTTTTATAACTTTTGCTTGACAATGGAATGAATGCATTAGAATTTTATTTTCTAGAAAACAAATTTGAAAAATATTCAGCGAATTTCAAAGAAAAATTAAGGCCAGTATTTGTCAAGTAGATTCTCCTCCTATATAGTGAAGTGTTCTGGTCAATTAAGCTCTTCTGTTGCGAAAGATGACAGTAGCACTTCACACAAACAAATAAATGAAACATATTTTCGGTAGACTTTAAGGGTTATTTTTTTAGCGTTCTTTCTCTCTCTCTCCTTCTTTTCCACACACATACATGCACAAATATATATATATATATATATATATATATATATATATATATATATATATATATATATATATATATATATATATATATATTATAATTATTTGAGAATAATTTGCTTAGGTATAGACAAATGAACGAAATTAATAACTACCATTATATCTGACGCCGGTCCGGCAGAAAAATATTAGAATTTTAAAAGAGAATTAATACTTAAATTGCTTAAAAATTCATTAAAAAATTGTTTTAAAAACATCGCCGATTATGTATTGCATTCACAGTTTGCAAAACTGCCAAAATAAATACTCTTTCAATTATAATCGATCGGTATAATTCTGTATACATTTAAATGCACTTTGATAAAGCATGCATTTGCGATCTGAAGTATTTGATTTTTGGAGAAACGTTGAAAACTTTTCATTGATCTTATAGCTTTTGTTAAAGTTTTTATATTCTCCAGTTTAGTCTTTAGAATTTTCAACTTTGCAGTGGAGTCTACCAAACAGGATTATTAAAGTAAAAATCCTTTAAACCATGAATAATGTTATTTTATGTGGAATAGAAATTTTTTTTTGCATTTTATGTATCTAATATCTTTTGAACTGTATGAAAATGTACTTCACGAAAACCTGGCAGTTAACATTATGCAGTAGGTTTTTCTATTTTTCTGTTGATTAACTGATTTCTTTGATGCATAAATGTGAAAAAAACATATTGATATGTGGAAATTTTTATAACTAATTTTTGACTCGCATTTAATTTTATAAACTAAGTATCATGGCTCTTATTAGTGGAAAAATTCTTTGATTCTTTAATTGCCAATTCATAATTTTAAAGAAAAACAACCAGTATCTTATTATAAGATATACTATTAATTCATTGCAAAACGTAATGAAAATAATAGTAAGTGAGTGGAAACAGAAATATTAAGGATATCAAGTCAGATTCAGTTTTGCAAATTATTTATAATGGATGAGATTCCTGCTTTTCTTATAAATTTAACGTATCAGAATCTCACACACACACACACACACACACACACACACACACGGGCCGGCGCATTAGGTCAGTATCTGATCCGTCACGGGAGTGGCCTCTCGCCCGCGTCTACCCCGTCGAGTGTCGGGCCGCTTCTGGTAGGAATGGATCTATCGTGCAACCTCGAGCCAGCCGCGCGTAACCCGTTAATGCGGACACAAAGACATATCGTCATATCGACACAAAGACATGTCGACATATCGTCATCCACCCATCTCGTAACCAGCAATGTGCCGTCGATCCGGGCGACGTGCCGTCACTCTACCGTAATCGGAATAGTGACACTCTTTCAAAGCTTTGCGTGGAATTCTTTTTATTCATATGCTTTTTATTATTCAGGTTTTTTTATAATCTTGATGAATAACATCTAACTTTATACTTTATTCTGGTCTTTATATTACTAGTATTAATACCTTCTAATTTTACCTTATTCTCACGTATTTTTAGGCAGTACCAAATATTGATCCTTGTTATTACCTAAAAAATTTTATATGAATCAAGAGTTTCCATCAATTTTTGCGATATTACGTCGTTTTGTTCCATTACGTCGTTTTGTATCCGTTTTGTTTACATTAAGCTGTAATGGGGGGTGGCGCTATAGTAATGTTACAATGACGTAACTTTTAGGATAGAATTGGCTGCTGTTTCGCCATAACCGTCACTTACGGAATTGGAGCGTGTACGCATCTTTTATTTTGCATTAGGATTTTGTGTGCTTGCATGTAAGGTGCGTTGAGCCCATACTGTAAGTTGTGTTTGTCTTTTCATTTTCTTTTTGTCTTATTGCTTCCTTGGGGGACTCGGGGCCTTGGGATGTTTTTTGGGCTTACCTGCATCCTATTCAGAAAGTTCCCCTTGAGGTAACTGATATGGTTAGGCTACCTGATGACGAGACCTGTCGGTTACCTCTGTTGTTTTATGGTTCAGTTCCGACACTTATACAGAATCTTGCCGTTGGTGCGTGGATGCCGAGAGTGCTTGATTTCTGTTTGTTTCTTGTCTATATTCGTATTAATTTTATCTATCTCTGTTGGATTATTTATTTGTTTTTTTCATTATGGGGATATGAAGCTTCTGCGCTATCCTCTGTTGAAAATGTTTTCTTTGCAGGATATGTGTTATGTTAAAGTGATTTAGCAGTCTATGCTTGAATTTTATTTTTTGTTTATTTCTATTGTTTATATTTTACATTACGTCGTTTGGTTCCGTCATATTTACCCAAAACTGGAAGTCAACATATTAAAACCCATCTTTAAGCTAAATCTATCTTTCCATTTGATCTTAGGTTCCCAACTTTTTCTTTTAAATGTAGAATAAGATATAGTATGGAAAAGGATACTATGTTTTTCTTTCCATTCATATTGTTTTTTAATTTCATCCAAAGAAATGTAACATAAATCCATGTTTTTAATAACTAACCCCAAAAGTTTTTACTCCGTCCAGTAAAATTGTATTATAACAAATTTGATATATTTATTGGAGTAATTTATGTTTAGTGATATGATGAGACCCATAATCAAACCTTAGTTTCAGCTTATCAAAATTTGCTCAGAATAATTTATGTAAATTATTTTTTGCATATGATACTTTAAGTAGAGTTGGTAAATGTTCTTCAGATAAGCAAACTATATTTTCTATAGTTGACTTTGAAAAATTTCATTCCATTCTGTAGTTATAAGGAGTAATCCATGTTTGAAAAATATGAGTTAACTATAGGATTTCTTTCAAAATGATTAAAAATGAAAACTGCATGCAGTTTACTTTTGCATTTTCATGAAAACTGCATGCAGTTTTCTATAAAGTCATTTTTTTCCAAGTTATTTTTTTTTCATAGTTGAAAACTATGACTTAGTTCAAGAAATACTTTATTTTGACACATCTGATAAGTCTAAAAAAATATTTTATAAAAGTTACACAATGATAGAAGATAATTATACAAACACATGCTTTTAAATACAGAAAAGGAGAGGTGATTTAAAATAAAAGTTAATTTAGAAGTACATAACATTTTTACACTTTCTAATAAAACATGGTCAATTCGTTGTACCTCTGTTCCATCTTTACAGCATCTGAAAAAAAAAGAAAAACATCAGTCCATAAATTTAAGTGAAAGGAAAATTACTCCCATCCCCTGATATAATTTTTGGATCAAAACAATGTTTTCATTTCAATATATTCCTTGAGAACCTGAAATGACTCTTTAGGTAATCTCATGTAACCTGTATATGCTTTAAAGAACACTGTATATATTTTACACATCCAAACAACAGAACAAGAAGAATAAAGAATTTATTGAAACATGTATAGGAGTTGCTTATGTTAGTAAGGCAAAAACTTCTCCCAGAATGCATAAAGTATTTGGATTCTGGGAACTCTTCCCAAAATGCATAAAGTATTCCTAATTAAATTCATTAAATTCAATTAGGAAATTAAAATTCTGAGACAGAAGTTTAAAAAAAAACTTTATGTAAAACAGCACCCAAACATGGGTGCAGTTTTAAATCTGTCATTTTATTGATAACTACTTGCATGAAGTAACTTCCTACCACAGTTTTTGTAAAACCAATTAAATACTGTAAAAGCTATGTTATGTAAAAATGTTTACTTGATTTATTAATATAGTAATAGAAAATAGTTGTAAATGAGTATTACCCTTTTCACCAAATTCTCTCTCGGTACAATAGAAAATTCAACCCTGTAAAAAAAGTAAAGAAACACAAGAATAAAGATTGAATGCTAAATAAAACATTAGCATTCAAAATCTTAAATTTCTAAATCTGACCCAACATCTGCATTAATGCTGTGTATGGCTGTTATGGATTCTGAAAATAAATATTCATATGAACTTTAATTTTTCTGAAATTATTTGCCCTTTTTTTCTTCTTTTTGCAAAGGCACATTGTTTTACACTATTGGTCTAATATATCACAAAGAATGATGCATAACAAACAAAAATTTAACATTGAAAATCACAAAACCAAACTGTGATACTATTCAAAATGTCCAATTGCTTTGTCTTTATGAAAGATTTAAGTCACAGACATATTAAGCAATAGTTTAAATCAGCAACCAGACTATTCCAGAGCATACACACATACACTAAAAACAAACAAACACAAAAAACACAAAAAGCACAAAAAAAAAACTTATAAATCAGAAAAATATTTCATCGTTAATTTGTTTGTTTCCTCCAGTGTAGGTAGGCGGCCTCTAGATAGTTACATATTTAGTTCAAGAACTTAATATATATATTTCTTATGTGCTGGTCTAACATAGGATTTTAAGACAGTAAGCTATAGGCTTTCAATGATAAATCGCTCCTGATGTGACTTAAAAAGTTATGATCAGTAAAATATTTAGCTATTCCCAACCAATTCCTAAAGATATTTGATTAGATCTGATTAAACTCCTCATTTACAGACATATATGGGATGAAAAGGATGATTTAAAAAACAGAATATGCTCCAAAACTTTGTTTAGAATAATCAAATTTAAGTATCAAGGCTTAAAATGGAATGAACATGTTTAACAGAGAGAAAAAATTATGACATGCATGAAATTAAATTTTACCAAAATTTAAAATTACTTAGCCCATTAACTAATGATCTAATACATCCAAAAGCAATTTCTTTTTTACTACTTCTGTAATGAATTATCCATGAACCTCTAACAACTTATCAGGAAATTCTAAAAATATTTTTAAAATTTTAATGTTAACTATTAAGAAAAAATAAAGCTTGGCACTTCACATTTTCATAATATAAATATCATTTTTCTGTAAGCATTTTTCTGTTATAAAAGACTCTGTAAACCAGGCCTTCTGCTTTTTGAAACTGTATTTTTTATTCGTGAATTCATTGATTATACAGGTGTTCTATTCCATTGTTAAGAAAGGGTTATTTCATTCACTTATCAAACACATTTTGACGTAATAAACCACAACTCACAGTGGATGTCTTAGCTACAGTTTTATAAACAAACTTTGTCCATGAACAGATTTCAAATTTTCTAAATAAACCTTGGCATTTTATACTTTTATAATATAAACCTCTTTTTCAGCAAGAGAAAGACTTTCACAAGAGTCATGTTAACTGAAATCCCTGGACTGCACTTTTTCACTCACCTAAAACCTTAACAACAAGCTTCACAGTTAAAAAAGAATAAATAAAGGAAATCAATATTCAATCCACAAATTATTGAGACCAAAGTTTATGAGAAAGTTAAGATTAGCGTATAAGTTAAAAAAAAATTTGAAATTTTTAGTTGTTTAATAAATATTTTTAGTTTTTCATAGAAAAATTTAAATTAAAGTTCAAAATAAATCTAAAAAAATATTAAAAAGTGATTTTGGCCACGAGTCTACTGCTGAAAACAAAAGTATATCTCGAGAAAAAAAAAGTGGGTTCAGTGAGGTTAAACAAAAACTTACGCAGGTTATAAATCCAAGTGAGCTATGGTGAATCCTAGTCAGCTTTGGTCTTACAAAATGACTGCGATCTGAAGCTAGATTCCAGTTTCAAAATTCTGTAAAGAAACAAATATTTTCTTATAATACCATAATAAAAATTGAACGATTTATCAAACCAAGAAGTAGTTCTTCCTAAACTTGCTTATCACAAAAATAAAGAGGGGAATATGACCCCTTTACATATAACTTTGGGCTAAGTTCTTATTTATTTTGAACAGAATGATACCTAAAGACTTTCTTAAAGTCTTTTGAAAACAAAGAGCTTATATACAGTTATTGAGAACATTCTCACATTTTTAATAAAGATTTTACCAATGACACACATAGAATGCAAAAGTTTACCTAAAGTTTTAATAAAAATCTAACATACATGATGTTATCTAAATAAAAGTTCTCATCCTTGTCGGGTTCTTCAAGATTTTAAAGCTGAAACTGAGAAATTAAATTATATAAATGCATAATGACCAACAATTTAATAACTTAGGGATGAAAAATGGAATAACCTTTTGCATATATTTATATACATATGATTAAGCAATAACAAAAAATAAAAACAATTATAATCATTAATATTCCAATGTATACTGATATGTGCATGAGTATTTTGCATCTTTTACGCACTCATGCATACTGCATGATGGGGCATAATCAGAATTATATCGTTTGTTGCGTTAAAAATATGCATGATCTATAAGTGTAAAATCAAAGTTCTGTTAGAATTAATAAAAATTATAGCATGAAATTGAACCTTCTTAGTTGGTATTGTAAAGTGTATATAAATATCCATAATATGCAAAATTTTTGGTTTCTTGATATAAAGCCCAAGTTAACATACAGGCAAAATGCTCTCTATATTACCATTTAAAAACATGAATAATGTATTTGGATAGCAGTCAAAATTATACCACCATTGACACTTTTTTAAAAACTTTTAGTATTTCAGATCTGGTATTATGAAATACAACAAATGTTCAAATGTTTTGATTATCTCATGGATTTCGTAGGTATTTATGAAAAGAAAATTTTAATGTTTCATACAAACTGATGAAAAAAAATTTAGGTTAGAAAGAAGTTGTAGTGGTTTTTATAAACAGATTAAGAACATCCTACTGTCATATTAAAATCTTTTTTTGTTATTTTTTTACCAATTTCATTGTACTTATTTATTTCAAAACTTTTTTCATGCTACTAATTGTGTGGAAAAAATATTTTTCTCTTAGTTTAGGGAACACTGCATTTATATATCAATAATAATTACAAATATCAATATATTCAATAGTTATATACATTATATATCAACAATTTTTAATATAAATAATATAACAAGGAATATTGGTTGCTTTTGACATTTTTTTAGATGACTTAATTTATTTTTTAGGAATAATTATAATTAATCTGTTATAAAAAAACCTTCTAGAGAAAACTGGAATTCCTAAACAAGTTAACCTGATTCAAATAAGGCTTTCCAAACAAATTATTGCTTAAAAGGCACTTATGTATGCATGTTACTATGAGATAGCTGTTAATGTGATTATAATCATGGATTATGCTTTTACATTTTGCTTTACTGTATATTTATGATTATTCTCAATCTCTTCTTTCTCTGTGAATACGCTTCCTCTGAATTTCAAAGGGGGAGTTCTTAATTTGAGTTGGTATGTTTGTTTATAGGCTTATCAGCTATCTAATTCAGTGAATGAATAAATTTTGGTGTAAAATATCATAGAAACAAATGTCAATTAAACTTATTATACATGGATCATAATTATATTGTGCAATAATTTAATAATTATTAAAATTTAGGTATCAAACTAATATAACATTGATTTATCATACAATATATTGAACAGGAAAAAAACTATCAAAGAAAATTTATAATGATGAACAAACCATTTACTTCCTTTGTCATTCCATACAACACCCATCTAAAATATTAACTGCAACACGAATCTTAAAATTTTTCCGAAACAAAATGTTTTTATTTATACATATGAAAGTGCTCGTAATAACCACTGCACTTCGAATATTCATCAGCCTTAGATATTTTAACATGTATTGAATAAATAATTGCGTACTAACCGTTAATAAGTATTGCTAATATAAGTAAAAGTATAAGTATTGCTAATTCAATAGACACTCAGTTCAGTAGAATTTGATCTGAAGTATGGTCAATTCATATTATAACTTGGATTAAAACACTATCTTATAACAGTAATAGAATAATGTTCACTATGTAAGGGTGTTAAGTAAAATCTAAAGGCAATAATTTAAGACTAACGAATGAAACTTACTTGTGGATTAATTTCAGCCAACTTGTAGGCAATCTTGAATGGCGCCTTTTCAATCACGTGCAAATGAACGTCCAATCAGATGACACTACTGAATTGTAGCTCCGAGCCAAGGTCACGAGGCGAAAAAACATGTTTTGGAATTTCAATATGCTATAGCTTTCAAAAGCTGCCTTTTGAGCTTAGAATAAAGAATATAAAATTTTATTGCTCTACTGAAATATTTTTCAGGTGCTGCAAAGGGCTTCAAAATAGATATTTTTGTGAAAAGAGAAAATTCTTTTTTCTATTTATTTTATGGTATATTAAATTAATAATATATATTTGTTGTAAATAAAATATTCAAAATATTTTTACAGGAAACTTAGGTATTTCTAAGTATTTCTAATTTTTAGATGTCATTACAGAATAACTTATTTTGTAGAATTTCGCAATTTTCATCATCTTAATTTTACAGTAGAATATTCTTATAATACACATTGGAATGAAAAAAAAACAATTTTTAATTAACGGACCTTAGTTAAAATAAACATCACACTTATTTAGAAAAATATTAATGTAATGTCTTCAAAGGCAAAGTGTTATTTTGAAATAAACATTCATATTTTTCAAAAGTCCATAGTAATCATACATGGTTTGCTTTATTTATTTCACTGACACATTGAATTGCTTTTTGTTTAAAAATTTCGCATTATCTTTTGAGAATGTATTTTTGACTCGCAAACTAATTTAACAATCCTCTCAACTGCTTGTGTGTGACATGGGAAAATTATTGAAGTCAATACATTGACTCTCGTGATCAGATTCTTTTGCTTCCTTTATAAACTGCTTTAGTTTGTCATCAGAAATATGCCTCTTCATAGGAAGTCCTGTTACTTTAACATCATTCCATTCAATCATATCAATCTAATCCTTGGCATCAAAGTTTATACGTTGAATTAAAAACTTTTTTGATGCCGCCTTCATTTTCAGCCCTTGCTTTTAGAATCCGGGGTAATCCAAGCTCTCTCTTACATGACTGCGATCATCTGATATCATACAAAGGACCAGATTTTCAGATGCGATTTCTGGCACTGGAAAAAGTATATAAGATAGAATAATAACATTTTTCAATGGCAACAACCAGCATTTAAACATTACTGTAATTGGATGGGATGGAACTGCCGTGAACACTGGATTGAATAATGGTGTGGTTCCTTTATAGGTAAAGGAATTAAGAAGGCCACTTCAGTGGTTGATTTGTCTATTTCATGGAAATGAACTGCGCCTATGTCCTAACTAAAGGTCCAAATAAATTTGGAGGAGAAATAGGTAAACAACTAGAAAACTGCTATGAACTTCCAATGATTGAATTTTCACCTATTGAAAATGGCATTCCATTACTAAAAATTAAGGATAATTTAAGTGTGGACCCAAAATATTTGTTAGAAATGTCTAATACTATCTCTGTTGGAAGCTGCTCTCCTGATTTGTCTGAGAAAACCAGGAAAACTTTGTTATTCATGATAGCTTACATTAGCAAACCGAATACTTCACTTGTATGTGGGAACAGAATGTACTACAAAAAATCTCCGAATACTGACTGAGTACATTTTGTAAGTATATGCACCTGTTTCGTTTCACATAAAGCTGAAACTATCTTGTATCCATGGATCGAAGCACTTGTGGAAACGTGTAAGTTATTCACGTTACTTCCATCAGACTCTTAAAAATGTAATTAACCCAGTCATTCAAAGAAATGCATACTTTGCTGCTTCTGAAAATCTCCTATGTATGATATCAGTTGATCGAAGCCACGTAAGAGAGCTTGGATTACGCCGGATTCTAAAAGCAAGGACTGAAAAATGAAGGGGGCATTAGAAAGTTTTAAATTCAACGAATAAACTTTGATGCCAAGGATTATATTGATATGATTGTACGTAAAGATGTTAAAGTAACAGAACGAGGCATATTTCTGATTACAAACTAAAGCAGTTTCTAAAGGAAGCAAAATAATCTGATCAGGAGAGTCAACGTATTGACTTCAGCAATTTTCTATGTCACACACAAGCAGTAGAAAGGATTGTTAAATCCGTTACCCAGTCATTTTTACCCTCCGTGGCACTTCTGCAAGAGTTGAATTGATAAAAACGAAAATACATTCTCAAAAGATAATGCCAAAATTTAATAATAAAAAACAAAACACAATTCAATGTGTCAGTGAAATAAGTAATGTAAACCATGTGTGATTACTATGGACATTTGAAAAACATGAATTTTTTTTTCAAAATAATGTTTAACATCCCCAATCTCAAATAACTTGTTAATATTATGCACAGTAAGTGAGTGTCTCAGGCAGATGAGCCTAAAGCAGGGTGTTTAATCTTTTGCAGCATCTGGGCCACATGGTAAGTTTTTTGAAGGCAGGCGGGCCGCATAAAAACGTCAACTACATTCAAAAGTTTAGTTTTATTATGAAAATGAAAAATGCATTGTATATGTAATGCATAAAATATTATAATCTTGGTATGCAATGTGATGTGGTAATTTTGAACGAAATCGAACATAATGTGATTTTTGAAATTGTTTTTTTTAATATGTCTGCTATATTAACTATGAAAAATATTATTATTTGATGAAATTATAACTTTTGCAAATAAATGTGATTTTGAATTAATTTTAATTGCATTAGGATTAGAAAAATGGTGAAACACAACATCAACATTGGAATGATTTATATTTGTTATATAAGGCGCGGGGCGCAAAATATGGTGTGCCGGGCCGAAGGTTAAACACCCTTGACTGAAGCGAATTGCTCGCGACTCTAACTTAACTAGCATTAATGATCGAATCCCTCTCTCAAACCAATTTTCTATCCTTTTAAGGAGGAAACTGTCGTAATGGAGGATTGCAGAGGTGAAGAAATTCCCGCTGCTAATGATGAATTTCCTGTTAGGTGGGAAACCAAACCTGATCCATGTTTTTTTTAAATGGCGGAAGGGTACAAAGATACCCTCAACAAAATGTACAACCTAGTCAAAATTCAATATCCCAAATAAATTTCATGAAACTTTGTCAAAATCTTATCTGAAAACATTACTGCAATTGGATTAATATCGGACCTTTCAAAATTAATTAATTTACGCATTGAATTTTTATGGAAAAAAATCCCAAAACCGAACGGCCACTTAAAATCCTTTGTAAGAAATCCCAACCGACACTTTGGCTGTGGACGTTGATGGCCAATTAATTATTTTAGGCTTTAGCGTTGCCATTGCCGTCAATTATACTCCCAATTTTAACGTCGCTGTAAACACTGGTAACCAATGAGTTTGGTACCAATCAGTCTTCCAATACTCTTTCATACAGCTAAGTTCTGAAAAATAATTTAAATCTCTCATCTAGCAAACCTATTAAAAATTTACAACAAAACAAAGTTTAATCTATGGGAAACCTAGATGACATACTAAATAAATTTATCAAAATCCGCGATGTGTCAGTCGAAATTAAAAATTTATGTTCCGACCTTAATATTTCAAATCTTACCCAGTCCATTAATTGTCCACACGTTAATTCATTGGTTTCTGATAGTGATTTAACATTTTTCATTTGTTTTTCTGTTCCATGCCAGGCAGTTTCCTCTTACTGAAGTCCCACTCTTAACAATTTGTAAGTCAATGCTGGTGTGGCGTTAGTTTTTGCTTCCCATTCTTCCGTCCTGGGTTCGATCCCGAACGGTGCATTTCTGTTCTCTGTACTCACGGATGTTCAGACCTGCCAATTTAATTTATTAAATATAACTTACTTGTTATTTTAAACTTAATTGCCTTCTTTTTTATTTCTAACATTTATTTAAACTAATTTTTTTGCTTTTTTTTTCTTATTGTAAATATTATTTCTCGTATCCTGACTCAATTACAAAAAAAACAATGTAATATATTCTTCAATGTACGTACTGAGGATAAAGGGTCTTATTTTGGGATATTATTTGGGGTTTCATGAACTCTACTGTTTATATCTCTGACATTACATTACATTAATATTTTTGTAAATATGTGTGATTTGTTTAATTAACTAAGGTCTGTTAATTTAAAATTCTTTTTCTTTCATTCAAATGTGTATTATAAGAATATGTAACTGTAAAATTAATACGATGAAATTCGTGAAATTCTACAAAATCAGTTGTTTTATAATGGCATCTAATAATTAGAAATACTTAGAATATGTAAGTTTCCTGAAAAATATCATATTTTGAATATTTTATCTACAAAAATATATATTATTTTAATATACTATTAAAGAAATTTTAAAAAATACAAATTTTATCACTATTTCCTCTCTTTTAAATAAAGAGTGGTGCAACAAGGACCCATTTTTAAGTAGATATTTAATTTACCCAGTAATATATAAAAATAAACAATGAAACTAATTTTCATCTGTTTTTATAAGCATCTAGGGAGTTAAAAACACACACACATAATACAATCACATAATACAATCTTTACATACAAGGAAAATTATGTGAATTTTCACATAATACAGTCATAAAATTTCACATACTTCTCACATAATACTATCTTTACATACAAGGAAAATTATGGGAATTTTCCCCGTAAAAGAAGTTTCACAAAAATGAAATAAATATTTTTGAAAAGTCTGTTTAATTTAATCTTCGCCTTCCCTATCAAATCCATAATTCTGATGCAGATTTCTGTTACTTGTGGTTACGAATCGGAGCTCCAGTTCCGGGACGTGAAAGATATTTCGGTGACGGGTCGATTCCCATCCAACCGTCCCCGGCCCTCAAAAGGGTACACACTACGGGATCCCACGTCGGAGATTCGTAAGTCACCCGGCAACGGTACGGATCATTTCCCGCGAGCCTATCGTTCTACCGGCACCTCCAGCACCAGTCCGTCAAGTGGCCGTCAGTCATGTGTTTGTTGGGTATATATATATATATATATATATATATATATTTATTTGAGTGTCATTTTCTTAGGTATAGACAAATGAGCGAAATTAATAACTACCATTATATCTGACGGCGGTCCGACAAAAAATATTAGAATTTTAAAAGAGAATTAATAGTTAAATTGCTCAAAAATGCATTAAAAAATTGTTTTAAAAACATCGCAGATTTATGTATTGCATTCATAGTTTGCAAAAGTGCCAAAATAAATACTCTTTCAAGTATAATCGATCGGTATAATTCTGCATACATTTAAATGATATATGTAACAGTAGATTTTGGTATTCTTTTCCCAAGGATTTTCTTTTTGGTTTTATTAAATTTAAAGACTTTTTCAATGATATAGCAAAGGATGTTTATTAAAAGTATCATATAGCTAGGGGTGTTTCTTGTTTTGATCTCTTCCTACAATGCACGATTGTGTTGAATGAATTTTTTATTTGAAGAAAAATGATAGGAGAAAAGCCTCACATATATATTAATATAGCTACAACTGACCCCCGATTTCCTCATATTTGAAACGCAACTAAAAAGAAAAAAATAAGACTGTAAAATGAAGGCAATTTGCAAACACATTAGTTCTACCAAACCTATAAAAACCAGACTTATTTTCCATACCAGTATTGACTTTTCAGTTGTTATAAAATAATTTGGTATCAGTAAAATGTTTCGAAAACACGTAAAATCAAGCTCGTAAAAGTGTTCAGTTCCAATGATATACACTTGTAATTATAGTTAACTATAGTTTTAGCAGTCTTCGACGAAGGTGTTGAATACAAATCTCTTTGTCTCTTCTTGAATTTCAAAGCTGGCATAAACATTGCTGGTTTCCTTTCTGTATTAAATTCTTACCTTTACAATTTCGTGGGTTAGAGAAACAAATCATTGAAATATTGATAGGATAGCTTCAGAAGTTAAAATGGAAACTATGTAATATTTTCACGGATTAAATAAGACTGAAAAACTCATTCTCTCCAAATATAGTGGTGTGAGGAAGCAAGAAAATATATTATATAACGGAACTGTAGTGAGCACATGTAATAAACAAAAGAACATTCGGCAAAATATAATTAATAGAAATTTTAAGTGAATTTATAGTTAAGTTATTTAAAAATTTATTTGTAAAATGATTATTCATATGTATGAAATTATGTATGCTTATTATGTATGTGTGCGCATGCGTATGAGTAGAATTGTTTTGATTAACCATAATATGTAAAAAAAAAAACTTTTTCATTTGCATAATATTCAGTCTTAAAAGCCGATTATTTTATCTACTTTCTTTAACCCATCCGGATATTGTCCTGAAAGTATATCTTCAAACAATCCATTTCGTATACGAACAGAGACTAACTTCAACCTAAGAACAAGTAACACGAAAGGGAAATGCCATAGGGAAAAAGATATTAATGGAACTCAGATGTTAAGCTCATCAAAGTTACACAGAAAGTAATATTTATTTCTTGTATGTCTGAAAATAAATTAAAACGTATGAAAGTAACAGTGAAGATATTTTTCATCTTTTGTCAGTCGATAAATATTAATTTAGGAGCCTATTAACCTTCTGAAGGAACTGATGTTTGGAAACAAATTGCATCTAATTGACATATTCATTAATGTTATTTGAAGAAATTTGCAACTGTTAAAATTTACTGAAAGTTTGAAATCTTTATGTCAGAAGTTTGAAACACGCATATGTTTTATTGAGAAAAATAAAATGTTTGATCGATATTAACTCTTGATTATGAGCTTAACAATCCTGAAATTATCTAATGTTAGAATTCAAAACACTGGACATTTGCTTAGATCAGGAACACTAATCACCTTATACAACATGGGAAGAATTGCTTTTAATCCTTCCACTCTATTAAAAAAATTTTATTTTTGTGCTAAGTTGAGAGAATTAGGTATCTTCTGTTTATCTTTTAAAAAGTGTTCCAGATCATAAATCTTATATGAAGAATATTTTATTCTATTAATATACAAATTTACGGAAAGTGTTAATATGTATTTTAATTTATATTATATTTGCTTACCTTGAAAATTGATGTTGTGATGGAAAGTATTACATATTGATTTCAGATAAGTTACTGTAGGTGCGTGTTTTTTTCTTTCAATTTTGTGTCTCAACATTCAATATCAAAATTTTTTTATAAACTAGAACTCACGCTGTCCAGAGAAATATTAAATTTTAAGTTGGTATGTTTTCAAAATGTTAAGTTCTCCTTCTTTCTCAAGTGCGAATTTTGTATTGAGTACAACAAATAATATTTATCTGAACGGACAGCAATTTTACCAAAATTTAAACGAAAACGTGTTAATTTAAAATCTGTACAGAATATTTTGTTACGAAGTCCGTATAAAATAAAATAACATACTTTTATCGATTAAAATTTTCTTTTTTCTCTATTATTCAAAATTTAATACTTAATATATAAGTGTTGAAAACGTGTCATTATTTGCAATTTACTGCATTATAAAGTAATAAAATCTGGTTTGGTAAAAGCTTAAATTTAATAACTTTTTATAATATATATATATATATATATATATATATATTGAAATGGTCCTAGACAGTTTTTTAAGTTCATACTTTATTTTTCAGAATTTTGCTTTCATTCAAAGTTTTACTCTTGAACTCTAAAAGAATTAGGTTTGTAATAAAGGTATCAAACCATAGAAATATTTTTACAGAAACATTACGTTTAAACAACGCTTTAAATATTAAAGTGTACTACTTTTCGGTAAATCATTAATATGAAGACGATTAAAGTTATCAAATTCTCACACTTGTCTAAGAAGAAAAAAAGAAAGAGCACTGAAAGGAAAAAATATTCTTATGGAAATTACTCTATTTTTTCGTCCTTATCTAACGCAAAAAATATACTTAGGGGATTATCTTGTTTGTCAAAGCAAAGCGGAAATTAATATTAAGCGTTAATGTGGAAAAATCTTTATTGAAATTAAAAAAAAAAGTAAAAAAAGAAATTATTGATTACCAGAAGTGGCGAATTAATTTCCGATTTCACCCTTAATTACCGATATCCAGTAAACCTACTGAACATTCAGAAAGAAGTATGTTCGAACGTTGTTTGCATCCCTTGCCAAATGAATATTAATTTATCTTATGAAACATTATTAATGCAATTTTGAAGAGTATTTCTAGTTAACTTTTTATGTATTTATGGAATAATTCAAAATGAATATTTTCATAAAATTTTGAAAATATTAATTGGAATAAACTGTAGGATTGATGTCTGGACTCATGCCTTTATTGGCATATTTACATAATGTAAATTTAGGAATACTGAATACCATAATATTTTTAAATACTTTTCACTTTTAGTCAGTTAATCTTGTTTTAATTCCCATTTGACTGACGTAAAAGTTGGCATGGATGTTTGTTGACGTTCGGAATCGGCTTTAAACTGTAGGTCCCGGTCTAATTGGCCCTCGTGTAGCAAAAGTTGACCGTAGCGCTCCAAACCAAACCAAACTAAACCAAACCAAACTTATGTAAAAATAAGAACTAGTATTTTTCTTCCGTCACAACGTTATATTTTCAAAAATATTTACCCAGAAATCTATCATACAGAGTAAATAAAATTTTACCTTTTTCTGAATGAAGGAAACATGTTACAATAAACATGTATTAGTATTTATGTGCCATTTAGAAGATTTTACGTTTATCATGCTTTGGATGATTCTGTATATTGTACATAAAAACGTTTTGTTTTGCTGCATATTGAAGAAATAAATGCAGTTCTGAGGACTTAAAAATTTTAGAATAACTTCATGGACAAAAAATATTTTTAATGTTGTCCTTAGCATATAAATGCACAAATGACTCTTAAATCTATGGTTAAAGATATTTTAATATTAAATATTACAGGATTATTTGTAACCTTGCATGTCTCACCATACAGGATCACATCTCAAAAATAAACAAACTTTCCTTTTCCTGGTGTGGGAGTCTAAACGGCGAGGCACTTGTAATGGCTTGAACTAGTCGAGTCGAACAATCTCATCTCTCTTCCATGTATATAGTTTCTCTTCTACTTTTTATATTTCTTATAAATGTTGATCTTAACTAAATAAGTATTTTCCTTTAACGTACTCGAATAAATAAAATTATTATTCCCATCAACTGGACTGTATTGACTGGATTAAATCACTCAAGCCAAAGAGTACAACCTAAGTCATCACCTGCCGTAATGATTTCTTTCTCCCTCCGATTCTGGATTCGATGCACACACACACACACAAACACATACACACACATATATGTATATATATATATATATGTGTGTGTATATATATGTATGTATGTATATATATATGCATGTATGTGTATATATATATATATATATATATATATATATATATATATATATATATATATATATATATATATATATTATTATATGGTTAACTGTTAATAAAAGTAACCTTATTGTCGGCGAAAATTTTTAAATCAAGAAGGAGAAAAAGTTGCACTAGATTAAATATTACGAGGGTCATTCTAAAAGTAAAGAACGTTTTGATCTGACGTGCCGCGTAATTCTCCCACCAGCCCCGCTGCCGTGAAATTTACGTACCAAATCATTCCTGCCAGTTTGACGTTAACAGCGAGCAGCTCCGGTCATTTACTGTTTAATTTTGTGATTTTAAAATGTGTGACAAAATTAAGGTTCCCGCCAAGTGTGAGGTTCGTAGCGTAATACGCTTCCTGAATGCAAAAACACGTTCGCCCTATTGAAATTTACAGACAAATAACTGAAGTTTATGGAAAATATTATGAATGAAGCTTAAGCTCGAAAATGGTGCATTATTTTTAAATGCCGCAGCCTACTGCCTTTACCGACTACGCCGTGCCATTCAAAACAAACGGCGTGGATTGTTGTCCAGCGGCATTGTGCTTCTTCGCTCGTCCGCATGTTGCTGCGTTGACGAAGGAATTTGCTTCAGCAATTTAACTGGGAAGTTTTTGAACATCCCACCTTATAGCCCGGATTTGGCCCCCAGTGATTACTTTTTTACCAAATTGAAGGATGTTTGGGCGAAAACCGCTATGGAAATGATGACGAACTGACAGAGGAAGTTAGTGACTGGTTAAAAAACTTGGCGGCAAGTGAGAATGCAAAAGGCATAGGAAAGCTGGTACAGCTCTTTGACAAATGGTTCAATTTGAACGGCAACTAAGTAGAAAAATAGGTAAGATATCAAAATGTGTTGTAAAATACGTTTTCTTTCATTATCTTGAATAAAAATGACTAGAGAAACAAACGTTCTTTACTTTTAGAATGACCCTCGTATATTCCATAAATATATATGTTTCAACACACATTGTTTGTTTTATATGAATTTCTTTGGCAATTTTTTAAAAATTAAAGAATGTACTGAAAAGATTGGGCAATATTCATGTGTACGGAATTACCAGAATTGCATATGAAATAAAACTAAATCAAATTGGTTGATTGCTGAAAGCCTTTGATAAAAAAATTTGAGAAACAATGACATAAATGTTCCTACATATGTGTCTTAAAAGAACTTTTTTGTTTAAAATATGAAGCTTATATTTTTTAAACGCTTAAAACATTACTTGAACTAAAGATTTCTATCGCAGAGGTTTGATTATTTCAGTTATGCATTTTTGTCAGTTATTTAATGCCCCTTCTTTTATAAATATCACCTGTGGTTTTTGGTAAATAAAAGCAAATACAGCTAAAATCGTACGCATTAGAAATGCGAAGATATCCAACTGGTATACACGCATATACACACACACAGAAACATATATTTGCCATTTCTCTGTTTCTAAAATTTCTATTACATTGAAATGAAAATGCTCTTTCAATGAAAAATTTTCTAGATACTGATAAAAGAAAGCGAAATCTTGTTTACATTTCTCACATTTTTTTTGTTCTTTATGGGAATATAATGTAGCACAGATGACATGCTGAATGCAATTAAAATAATGATTTATTTCTCTTACGATGGTCTTAATTTGAATGCATAGATTTTTAAAATCTAAATTTTCTATGCTATGACACAGAAATTACTGTCAGGGATTTCGTCCATCAAGCCCTCATTTACATTTTTACATAACCACAGTGTGCATACTTATGTCTTTTTCAAGTTCTAGCAGGTAATATGCGTGAATATACACCCATGGACAAAAAAATTAGCGCACCAAGAAATAATTGCGGGATCGTAACGAAACTTGCAATGAAGGTACATGTCGGGGAGATATGCAAATGATTAGAAATGCAGCGTGATTGCGCATTACGTATAGCCGGTAGAGGGCGTTGAACATCGTACTCTGTGGAGTATAAAACAGGTAACCAATGCTTGTTTGAGTGTGCTGAATCATTTACAAAGGAAGAGCTGAGATAGAAATGCCATTACACCGTGTTCGAAGACAATATAAGCAGTTGTCGCAGTTTGAGAGGGGGAGAATCGTCGGGATGATGGAAGCTGGGTGGTCAGCTAGGCGAGTAGCTCGTCAATTAGGCCGCTCTGATTGTGTTGTGAGGAGGTGTTGGGACCAGTGGACCCGAGAGATGTCATGTACACGAAGACCAGGCTCAGGACGCCCTCGACAGACCAGTCGTCGAGAAGACCGCCACATCGTAAGAAATGCACGCGTACAGCCAACTGCTTCATCGGCCGCCATCCAGGCACAGGTAGCACCTTCACTAGGGGCCTCTGTGTCTTCTCGAACCATACGAAGGCGCCTGGCTGAAGGACAGTTGGTATCGCGGCGCCCATTACGTGTGCTGCCCTTGACGCCCACCCATCGACGCCTCCGTTTGGAGTTTTGCCGCGCACGAGGAAACTGGACTGCAGCGGAATGGAACCAGGTCGTCTTTAGCGACGAATCCAGATTCAATCTCGGCAGTGAGGACAATCGTGTTCGTGTGTGGAGAGCCCGTGGTGAACGCTTCAATCCTGCCTTTGCTGTACAGCGACACATCGCTCCCACAGCTGGTGTGATGGTATGGGGTGCCATTGCCTACAATACACGGTCACCCCTAGTATTGTTCCGTGGCACCATGACAGCCCAGCGGTATGTTCATGAAATCCTGCAACCACATGTGTTGCCACTCATGCAACGGCTCCCAGGAGCCATTTTTCAACAAGACAATGCTCGGCCTCATACGGCAAGGGTGTCACAAGACTGTCTCCGCACTGTTACTACCCTTCCTTGGCCTGCCCGATCCCCAGATTTGTCTCCAATCGAGCGTATCTGGGATCATTTGGGACGACGAGTGGGGCATCCCACGAGTTTGAACGAACTAGAGGCAAGGTTACACCAAATATGGAACGAAATGTCTCAAGACATCATACAGAACTTGTATGACTCAATGCCCGATCGTATCGCATCGTGCATTCGCGCTAGATGGGGTCCAACGGAGTATTAACTCCTCCGTTCTTTTGCCTTTTTCTCTGAAATAAATTATCCTTTTTCTTTGATTTTCTTATCATTTACTTATATCAAAGTAGTCATTACGTATGTAAAATTTCGTTTCATTTTGACGACTCCTTCTTGGTGCGCTAATTTTTTTGTCCATGAGTGTATTACGCTTGGGACTTTCCTGTAATGTCATTTGATATTTCGCTTTAAAAAAATGTTTGTTATCGTAAATTTCCTACAAAAACATGCATTTCTCAAACCAGGTGATGACTTTCAAAAGTTTTCAGATATGTTTTCTGTAAATGGGGATTTCAACTGGCTTTGAGCAAAATATCATTAAAAAATAAATTAATCATATGCATTCTGTCATATTATGACGGATGTTTTTATTATTTATCCGCTTTTCAGCAATATATTGCTTTAATTGAATAATTATTTTTGAAATTATTAAATAGTTAGAACAATATATAAATTGGTGATAAACTCTATTAAGAATATTGTATTATAAGATAAGAATTCTTAGCTTTTGACAATGGTGTCCAGTGGAATTAACTGTGTATATTATACAACATGTTATTGAATTTTTTTTTTCTTCTTCCTGGGTTTGGATTTCAATTTAAAACTAGTTTCCGTTGATTTGATTGTAGGTAAAAACAAAAGTTTTTATGTTTTATCTTTTAAGAATTATTTTTTTAAAAACTAACAGATACTTTGTAAAGATTTTTTGAACTTGAAAAATTAAAATTTGGAAGTATTTTATCCTTCCAGCCTGATGTGAAAAACGTGTATTTTTCTGTAGGAAATTATTTACTTTAAGAAAATTTATGTCTCATTTAATTTTGAGATTTTTTGCCACGATTTTTAAATATCTTGGAGTTTAATTGCGCGGAATATTAAAAATGTTAGTAATTTTTTATATTTTGCAATTGTTATATATTTTTAATGTAGATTAAACGTTTAAATAATTGAATTTTTTATTCTTGATCATTCTTATAAGAGTATTTTAAAAATAGTTGATATTACTAAAAATAGTTAATTTTACTAATTTTTAATAAGTAATAGAATATTTGAAGTAGGTATTTTTATATTTCAGTTTTGTTTTTGTATCCTTATATTTTTTGAGTTATCGTACAACATATATTCATTATATCAGTGCCGAAACTCCTTGAACTAAATTTCTGTTCATTACATTAATTTCTTTGGGTATTTAATTGCAGCAAGATATGATAATTATTTTGATTAAAAATTTTAAAATTTAATGACATATGCAATTTTTTAAGCTTGTTTTCTATGTATTCTTTGCTTTGTAAAATTTTATTTCCAAAGAAAAAAATATTTTTCAATAAACATTGACAGAGAAGAAATAATGCTTCTGAAATCTGTCTTTCTTATTATTATATGCAATTATTTGTGTACAATATTATTTAACATTTGAAGTAAGAAAAATATACATTAACCATTTTAAAATGAAGTTTTTAAAATTTCATTGATACTCGGCGCAGAGTAAAATGTGTATTGGTTGAAATACTTTTCATATAAAATGGTCTATCACTATGGATTCTATCTGATAAAAAAAAAAAACATATAAACGCAATTTTTTTCTGCTTTATAAGCTATTATGCTTGAAATTTTACGTACAGCATAGTATTAAACAAACTAGGGAATCTTCTGTGATAGGAAAAGACTTTTCATCAATCTACTATAAAAAAATCTTCAAAGGGAACCAATAGTTCATTTCTTTTGTTCACTATTGGCTTTATTTAAGAATGCCATTTTGACCAAGTAACTGAAAGACAGCTTTGCTTCTTTCTGTTCTTAATTTACTGCAACAACATATTTTATTCATGCAAATTATTCCACAAATTCTTAAGAATTTTACTGTTCGTTCCTATTAGGCAACAAAATAAGCAAACCCCCCCCCCTCCCCCGAAAAAAGAGAAAAAAAAGAAATAGTCCCCTCTCTAATAAAAAGCTAGTCAGAACAATTTTTCGCCAAGGATTTTTTTCGAATTAAATGTTTTCTTTATGTTCAACATAATAGCTAGGTCAAACGATGACTTTTAATAACGTGTGTTCTTATTTCTTTCACAAATGCAATATACGCAGCTGCAAATGTAGTTGTTTGAAGGCCTTTATGTACAGCTTCAGAATGACATTTCAGATTGACCACTTACTTTTTTTGTAATTTAGTTAAAACATCTCTGGGAATTTTAACGAACGGCAGGTTTGCTGTACTTAACCACTTATTATTTTGTTACATCAGTAATTTCCTGAGACGATTTGAATGAATAAAAGTGAGAATGCAGGTTTATTGTTGATATGTCTAGAAAACTGATCCTCCTGTATCGAAAAAAATTGTGCATATATTATTGGAATGTCTATAACAAAGACTTTATAAAACAAAAGTGTAGATGATGGTAATCTTTTTGCAAGTAATATTCTATTAGTAATGTCAGTATAACAGAAATAGTTGCTTTCGGTATACTGTGAAAATAATGGCTAATTAGATCAGAATTTAATAGATATGATTCAATGGACTGACTGTTTACATTGCAAGGTGATTGCGATTAAAGGCTATTTTGGAAGTAAAAATGATCACCTATGATTTTATAATTAGATTAAAAAAATGAGAATATATTAACATTTCATGCATTACAAAGAACACTTAACAGTGAAAACTATGATACATTCGGCAGATTGGTTTGAAGCAAAGCAAAAAAAAAAAAATTACTTTCTTGAACATAGAGCAGGCAAAATTCCCTACAAGAGCATATCATTATATTGTTGTGACGATTTTTTTGCTTTCTATATAAAGATTGTGACAGTATCTTTGATTTTTATTAGTTTCCTTAGCTAAACAATTTAAGATATATACTCGCGAATCATGGCACCTTTCAAATGAAATATTTTAACACTCGATTACTAACCTTGTATCCATGAGATACACGGCAACTATTTTTTCTGACTGCAAGTCCATCCGTAGAGAGGGAGGCTGCTTCCCATGCCTACCTTCCTAGCAGGAGGGGTTCTAGATCTCAGTTTAGTTTTCGTTCTTATAAAGTAAAGATTATCGACATCACAAGCCTTTTATCTCTCAGATACGACGACAGCAGATTCGTAAGTATTTTTGATCAATCTGATTTTTTGTTTTGTAGCTGTATTTTTGTGGATTGTTGTTGATTCCAAAATGTTTTATTCAACCAATTTGGAAATTTATGCAATGTTTTATTCAACCAATTTAGAAATTTATGCTGGAAAGCAAACGGACGGGCCATACGAATTGAGCAATAAGAGCACGGACATAGTAGAAAGATTGATTACTCCCATCACTAACACCGGACGTAATGTCACTGCTGATAATTGGTTCAGTGATGTCTCTCTGCTCCAAACCTTATTAGAAATTTTTTTTCCGTAAATAAAAGGCAAAACAATGCATACCTCTAGTTATTTACCCCCCTTTTCCTTGAAATAATAGTGCAAAAATTGATATATCATATTTTTTATGTCATGTATCTCACAGATACGACGACAGCAATGACGTAAGTTTTTTGAGGATAGTAATGGAGTGTTAAAGGAACGCAGATGCCGAGAATAACTGTTAATATTGATAATAATAGTTCTCTTAAAAAAAATAAAGTTCCGAATAGTAGATTTTATTTGTAACTCTTAAAATTAAAGTTTTAGATTGTATAAAAATATTTTAAAAATATTTTTGTACTTTGCTGTTTCCCTAGATATAATCCCTAGATAAATATCTTTGACCATATATTGTGCAATGTATCATTATAAAATTATGAATATTTTTAATTTGTATGTATTGAATTTGATAACTAAGCTTGAAGACATGGAAAGTTAAAAAAATTTAATATATATAGAAATGTGGTTCTATAAAGATTATTCAATATTTTTGCAAGTGAATGAAATTCGGAGGAATATTTTTTGTACGGAGGTAGAAAAATCTGTTTCAGATGTTTAAGAAACGCATGGCTACATTTTGTTTCCATACCAGATTGTTGTACTTGCGATTTGTTAAAAAAAAATAGTATAATTCAAGGATTTTAGTTCAAATTCGGAAAATCCTTTTCTTTTTCACGATTGGGAAATACTCATTTCTTTACAAAACAAATGTTTTAAGACTTTTGGTTCCACGAAAGGAATAGTACACAAGTAAAACGAAATAGTAAAAAAAAAAAGGTATCTAGAAAAATAGCCTCCGAAACATGTAAGTCGTAACAATAATGCATAATGCGTATATATATAGCCTCATTATCAGGGTTTTAGGAAATTTAAGGAATTTAAAGAAAATAGGCACCTTGTAGTTAATAATGAATGTCAGTGTCTTGACTAGGACTTTAATGGACAGTATGAATGTATTAACATTACTAGCTCTATGACCAACAGATGGCGTTTAGCCCTCGAGTGGAAAGAGATCACGGTAGCCGTGACTACAGCACTTTCATAGGCTGCTACAGCTACTGCACCTGCCCTCAACAGATGGCTTTTGCAGATAGCAAAGAGTCTTGATATCACATATCTGAAATGAGTTGGCGCACGTCATTGCATTTTCAGGCATTAATATGATAAGATATAAAATCACGGAAGTTGGAAATAATTTTGAAGAATATTTTAAAATTGACTTGTATCATGTATTTGAGGACAGTAAAAAATTATTAAAATAGATTTAAGTTGTTAGAGATATTACTTTGAAAAAAGTCTTATGATCGTGGATCCTAAGTAAAGAACTGATTTAATAAAACAATTTGTCTACTAATGACAAAAGTACCTATTTACTCTACAGTAAAAAAGAAATATTTATTCGAGAAAACTTACTAATCAGTAAATGTGAAGTGAGGTTCATACACTACCAATAAATATTTTGACACTCATGCAAATGGCGATATCTGCGGTCCTGATATACTTCACGCCCTCATTTAAATATCGTGTAGAAAACAACATTGGCATTAGACGCATGCAAGATGCAACGAAGTGCAGAGTTATCAGATTTCGTGAAAGCTGTAATCGTTGGGTATCACAGAAATAGTCGATACTTAATGGATATTTCTAGCGAAATGAACTACCCAAAATCGACAGTGGCTTATGTGATTCAGAAGTGGAAGGTGTGTGGGGATTGTCGGAATGTGCCCCGAGTCAGCAGACGCACGAAACTGGGAGACAGAGACCGACGGGTGCTGTCCAGAAAAATTCGGAAGAACCACAACCAACCGATGGCCCACATACTCCAGGAGTTTCAATATGTACCTGGGAGTATTGTTTCGATGAATACCATCCGTAAAGAAGCATATCTGCTTGGTTTTCATGGTCGTGTTGCCCCCTATAAGACTTTGATCACAAAGTCCAACCGCGCTGCTCGGTTAATGTGGTACAAAACACACCGAAAGTGCACTGTAGATCAGTGGAAACGGGTTCTCTGGAGCGACGAATCAAAGTTCACCTTCTACCGTTTGGATGGCAGGGTCTGGGTCTGGCGTCTACCTGGAGAACGCCTGCTGCCAGAATGCATTGTGCCCATAGTAAAGTTCGGCGGATGTGGAATTATGGTCTTGGGGTGTTTCTCCTGGTATGGACTGGGACCCTTGGTACCAATTCCTGGTAGGCTCAACGCTGACGCCTACTGCACTATTTTGGATGACATTGTCCTTCCTACATTGTGGCGGTTTTGCGGGTTGGACCCATGTTACTTCCAAGATGACAGCGACAGCTGTCATGTTGCGAGGTCCACCATAGATTGGTATGGTGACAATGGGATTGACCGAATGGAATGGCCTTCCCAGAGCCGAGACCTGAACCCTATCGAGAACCTCTGGGACGAGTTGGATCGTTGAATTAAGGGACTCAACAACCGTCCAAAATCGGTGAAGGAACTCGCATGTCTTTTCCAAGCCGAATGGAAGAAAATACCACTAGCCGTCATAAAAGGACTTGTGGAAAGCATGCCCCGGAGTGTTGAGGTTGTAATTGCCTCTCGTGGAGGCTCTACCAAGTATTGAATATGAATAAATTTTGTTTACTTTTCTATCACATGTGTCCAAATGCATATCGGTAGATAGTGTAAAAGTGTAGTTCATTCACTAGAGTTCCATAGTTTTTCAAAAATTAAATTTTAAAATCGGTCTGTCCATTCAGTAAAGGTGTTAAATCTCATAACCTACATTTAACATAACCCATTTTTTCTTATATTCTCAGTAAAAATAAACTCAGAAGCAAAAACATAGCATAGATCAAAAGCAAAACCATCAGACTCTAGGAGAATGTTAAGTAGGAAACTAAAATCATGTTTTACTTTTCGAATAAAAAAATTTGCGTAATGTAACGAAATATACCCTCTATTTTCCTCTCATATTTAAAAAAATCTGAAAAATAAGAGCTGTAATTAAGTGTATCGTAAATTTTAAAAATGTCAAATTATGAGTACTTGTTTTGATACATAGTTCATTTTGTTTTCCTTCCGAAATTTAAATTTGGTGAAAACAGACTTTTAAAAAAAATGTATGATAAATTTGTATTCTTAGCATAAAACCTCAATCAAAAAATTTCTGCAGATAAAGTGTTCTTATGATTTTTGAAAGAATATATCCAAACATCCGAAGCCCAAAATTTTTAATGAGTTTTTTTAATGTTTATTTTTGAAATAATTAAAAGTCCAAATATTATATAAAAAGAAATGGTGTATAAATATTATTAATCGTATTCTAAATCAAATATGAAAATATTCTAAGAATAATAAAACTGAAAGAACAGAAAAGTTGGAACAATATCCTTTTGTGAATGTAATCTTAAGAGGAAGAAAGAAAGCAAGACTCCCTTATCTTCAAAATTAAAGTGAATTCGTACCTTTACTATTCTATATTAACCTGGTTCACTTATGTTTAGATATAACAGCTAAGTTGCGTTTCCTAAATTAGTGTAATGAAAGAAATGGTGGGGAATGTTATTTCACTAATGGCACGTTGCAGTTTACTGACACTTTCCTTTCCTATTACGAGGTAGGCGAGTTCTATCCTGTAATGTTTTTGGAGGGGTATATTACCTAACATATATAATTAGAACCATTAATTACAATTCATAGCACTATGAAATGGGTTTTTGTTTCATTCGGAACAGCAAGGAATTATTAAACAGATATTCTCTCCCAAAATATTTGTAATTTATGGGTACTTTAAAAAGCAGTGTAAAAAAAAAATACTTTTATTTGATTCCTTAACCACATTCATGGATATAAGTATGATAAAGCTTGAAAATTAATAGAAATTTAAGCAAATAAGAAATGTACATGTAATATTGGATTCGATTGTTTTATTCTTGCGACCTTAAACCGTTGGAATTTCAATTAGGAAATTCGACGCTGCTTAACATCCCGATATCTAATTATCTTACAATTACATGGATTAGATGGTAACAAATAAAGGAAGACCTCTCATGTTGTAAATTGTAATAAAATATGCAAGCATTTTCGAATTCTTAACATAAGTTTATATTTTGCAAAAATAAGCTCTAAAATACAAAGTAATGAAACGAAACAATCTAATCTTGACCATATGCATGCAATTTTTATGAATACCCAAATAATTTTATTGACATGGGGAAGATTGTTTTGATTAATATTAACAAGCATTAAGGTCTTATTATTTTCGAGGGTTAATCAGGGGTATACGGTAGGCAGATACTTTTTTCCATACAGTGGAGTCCCGATAATTCGAAATGATTGGGACCAGAGCCTTTTCGGATTAACGAATTTTTCGGATTAAGCGAAATCTTTCTTAAAATGAAGTTAAATTACAGAATAACATGTGATTACATAAATATTGCATATTTAGTGTGATTACACAGTTAATTTTATAAGGTCTGTCTACACATTACCAAATCACGGGACGAAATGGGTGAGAGCGGGACGCTGCCTAGTACCGTACAGTAGGGTGTAAGTTGTTCGTTCAGTACAGTGTAAGATTTTAGACGATCAGTAGATTGTTGAAATGGTTTTGAAAGAACCTGTCAACGTCTCAGACGAGAGTGAAGGTGAAGCAGACGGTGACAGCGAGCAGAGGGTATCCCACTCAGACGCCGCGGCTGCGTTTGATGTAGCGCTACGCTATGTAGAGTAAAGGCCTGTTCACATAGGAGTTCTGTAGCGGAGCGTTAAAGGAAAGATGACGTTGAGACGAAAATAAACCAATCATAGGCGTTAAAAATTTCGTTGCTAATCGTTTGGAGGTTTGTCATTGGTTAAATATATTTCAATACTTTAACGCTCCGCTACCGGACTCCTATGTGAACAGGCCCTTACACTCCGCCGAGACCAGAGTGGACACCGTTTTTCTGACGCGCTGGCGTAATTTGGTTTCAAGGGAGAGGAATTCTTCTCTTCGCCAAAAAAATTTAACAATTATTCAAACTAATGTAGTTCAGTAATAATTAGTTCAGTACATTGTCTAACTTTGAATGTTCTTGTAATTTTCAGAAACATATTTTATATTCCTTAGTATCACTGTGGTTTTATTGTAACTTTAGTTCGTTTTGACTTTTGGTTTCGGATTATCGGGACTCCAACTGTATCAGGTGCTTCTGTGGAACCTTCCCAACAGGTGTGGAGATAGTATAATTACACTTCAAGTATTTGAGAATGATGGACGAAATTCGGGTCACAAAATATTATTTACTATGTCCGGTCTTTTGAAATTTCTAAAGACGAAATTTTTTTCATATAGGAAGAGAAAAAAATAAATCAGTGTTTTCTATATAAGTTATATAAACTTGAAATTTTTGTTTTATTCTGATACGCTTTATTCTAATACGCTTTATTCTGAGTACAAATTAAATAGTTTATGTTGAAATATTGAGTGTTATTATTGTGATCGATCTATTTCAGTTCATTTTAAAGTGAAAAAAACACAGTAATCGATCATATAATGCTCCTCTAGTTACTTGGTAACGAATTGGTGGTTTAAGGGTAAAATGAGAGACATTAGTGAAAAGCTGGGGCAGAACTTTTGTATGCTTGATGTGCCCAACTTAGAGTATAGTTTTCACTCAAAATGTTTATTCATGGAGATGCTGCTCAACTGCATCTCTAACATTTCTGAAAGGATGGTATAATTCATGAAACATAATATATATTAAATATCTTATGCACACGTAATATTCTAAAGAATTCTTCAATAGTGAAATGAAGGTAACTGAGCGTAAATCAAATACAAACTGTTCTGAGTGGATCCTGACGATAACCTCTTACAATATTTTAAATTATACAAAAGTATTTAATATGTCTATTAAATTAGTACAACATAAATTTTATAACAGTAAATAAATGAAATATGATTGAGTACAAATGTCATTTCTCTCTTTTACCGTTGATATGTTTGTTATTGACTGGTAAGAATTAATAACCTTGTTTAAAGCTTTCAACCCGGTGGAGTTTTTTCAAAGAAATTCATTAAAACTAAAAGCCAGATAATAGCCGAATGCTATCGAAAGAAGAAAAAAATTGTAATATTTTTCACAAGAAAAATGAATGCTGGAAATAACCACAACGAAAGTAAACTTTAAAGAAAAAAGATCTACGAATTTTTCCGTTTAAAAGCCAGGAGTAATTGATTGTTTAGAAAGATAGCTCTAATGAAGCTATTCATTACACACAGAAAAAAAAAGAGTTAAAAGGAAGCTCCCACAGGAAAAAATAAAAGGAATCATAATTAAGATCTAATGCTTCTGTAGCTGCAGTGAAATGCGGAAGAGAGGATAAAAGAAGTGTTGACTTTCGTGCTTGAAAACATCATCTTTTTTTAAAGTTAAATTTTAAAAGAACATTCAAGCATAGTCGTTTCATTGATATGTAAGATCACACATATCTTTAAATCCATTTAAAATCGCACCCCGTTGTGCAAAGTAAAAAGATTATCCGCTCTATCTGAAAAACAAAAACAAAGCTAACGGAAACAAATGTTCATGTTCAAAATTTAATGGTTTACACATGTAATTGAATTTCACCGGAAATGATAAAAAGTGGTGCATGTATTTACTTTACAGATGAGGAAGGGAAAGGAAAATATTTTAAGCAGTAATTTTATGTAACATTGTACATTTTGCTTCCTTATGTAATTTCTGCTTAATTTATACTAAGAGCGGTGGAATTAAGGTAATTGAAACGTTAATGAGTGAAACTTTTGCTAATATTTTTGCTATCACATTTTAACTCCCAAGTGCTGGACACTTAATGGTTGTACCAAAAGTATTTCTGGAATGTGATCATTGCATTTGGTGTTCTCAATTAACCATACCGAAGGTGTTTCCTATACTGTAGGTCAGAATGTGGTTAAAGGCAGTAAAAACCAACTGCATGATACTTTCTCGACATTCAATTGAAAAATATAATAATTACTATCTTTCTCTCCAATATTCGTAGCTCTAAATGATCATAAATCAATGAAGCCATTGTGCTGTCATCTTTAATAAATTTCTATGTTTATAGACGCATTAATTTATTTTTATCTTAATTTAAGCCTTTTACACTTTCATAAGATGGTGCTATATTAATGTTCTCCCAGCAGTAAACTGTAATTGATATCTTACAAGTTATTGTTCAAAGCTCCTGATTGTGTCTGGAAGCAGATATGCTGACGCCGATGAAGGTTTAGCCGATGGCGTCGATAAAGACGTGGGATCAAAATAGACAATGAAAATTTTCTCCTCATTTAGAAACTTTCAGATTTAAATAAAAATGTTAAAAAATCATGCCATGTCAGCTTACTTTATAATGTAGTTGCTGCATAAATCCGTTTGCTGGTTTTTCCATGTTTTTATTAGCATTTAACATAAATGCTTAGTATTTGACATAAATACAATACACCTCCTTTTCATCTTTGTGAAATATTCTTTTCTCTGTCGTAAAAGCTGAAAATTCTCTAAATTAACAGAAATGCCGGATTTTTTTTATTTCCTTTCATACCCATAAGTTTAGTCGTTTTTTCAATCCTCTTCTTTCAAGAATTTAAAATGAGAGATTGAAGTTAGCTTCGCATTTCAGTTATTTGGTAAATCCTGCTATATAAGCTGACAAACACTGAAAGCCCTTATTCTTAACAATTTTAAAAACGTCCGAATATCTTTAAGTTTTGATATAAATTAACTTTAAAACACTCTGAGTAAATGTTGATAATTATACGAAAAAATGTTTCCTAAAATCTTCTGTAGTACTTTGTGGACAGGTAAGAATTAATTTTGGAATATTAGGTCAAATGATGTTAATGTAAAATTTTAATATAAATGTGTGGTCAACTAAAATTGAAATCTATGATGTGATCGATTCCATTTTTTTTACAAAAAAGAATCAAAAAGGGAGTGTAAACAATATTTTTTACAACAGTAATATTTTATAGGGGTAAATATTTACGTCATGCCTTAAAGACAGCCGTAAGTCATATATACAATGGGATGACTAATATAGAAATGAGAAAATGAAACCTAACTGACAATGGTGATATTTAAATTCGGTTACTCGGATTTTTGATACAGTTAGGTTCAATGTGTTAACATGAAATTGCTGTTCCACGACTGAGCGATCGTCATCATATAAAAATAATCTTTTTCAACCTGATATGATCCATCAGTAGAGATAGCTAATGCCCTACATATAAATAAGGAGAATGCCCAACAACCATTTAGCGATATCTGCAATCTGCGTATCCGTCGTAGTTTCGTTGCAGATTATAAAGAGGTGTTTTTCTAGCAACTTGTTTTCTGGTAGATGATGTAAAGATTGAATTCCATGTACTATAGACTGAATAAAGAACTATGGATTTCATTGGAACACATAATAGAGATAATGAAAATAAGTGAGTTTATATAATCTGTTTAATGAACGCGGGCTCAGTTAAGAAAGCGAGGCAGTGTATTTTACGCAGAGAAATTATATTGTTAACTCCCGTGTGTAAAGATGAAGATATCCAAAAGCCTGCTGTTTCCCGTTAACAACACAGTCCCCGTATAAATACATACCATTTTAGTTCTTTAGAGAAAACATATTGCCATACATTCTTGGAAAGGCTAGATTTAATACGCAACAGATTTTTTTCAAATTTCCTTAGGAGTTTGAAGCTGTATTGTTTTAAACTTTGTGATCATTGCTAGGTTAATTGATTGATCGGATTGATTGTAACAGGATAAGGTTACTTGTCCTCACAGTCAATAATAATAATACTAATGATCTTATTAAAAGCGATTGTCTCGCAAGTGTTGTGAGAAACGTAACCACTAGCCCTAAACCTCATTCAGTGTATGCAGAATATAGTATAATTTGGTAAATGTAATTTCAGATACCTCCTCTTACTGCTTTTGGTTTATTTCCTTAAAAAGATAGGATATCGATGTAAATGATTTACTCGATTAGATCCTAAGGTCCTTATTGAAAGAAATGGAAAATGCGAATATATTTTATTTTCTTTACTGACGTTAATATGTAAAATATTTTTTCAAAGTAAAGAAATATTGCCCCAAACTTCATTCGTACATAAAATTCGTACATAAAATTCTATGTTTTAATTTTTGAATTCAGAATTTGTACTTAACTATGAGACTTCATTAAAGTTTAAATGATAAATTTAAATATGAGTCAAGAGTTTTTAAAGAATGATACTGAAATTTGTGTTTTGTTCAAAAACTTTGGGAAACCTCGCATTAAATTCATGTGTTCAGATCTGATCATATGTTTTATTGATTAATGATTTTGTACAGACACTTTACACCCTCTAGGACGTAAACTAAGTAAATTTTGAATTACTACATTAACAAAAGAATTTAGATTCTTGTAAAATGTTGTGCAGTTCTAAATATAGATAAAAAATCTTCAGTTGAATTTTTAACAAATCAATTCTCTAAATTCTAGGTAATTCCTAATACATTAATGCTGTAAAATTTCATCAGTCCAAAATTTGGTTTGTTTCTCTTATCTATATATATATAAAACAGCTTCGTGACTGACTGACTGACAGACATATAACGCAAAGACCAAACCGCGGGACCTAAAGGACTGAAATTTTGCATGTCGATTCTACTTATAGTGCAAGGGTGCACTAAGAGAGATTTTTGAAAAATTCTTCATAGATTTTTTAAATTAAATTTTTAAGCTGTTTTTGAAACATCTTTAAAGTTTGCATTAAAAATAATAATTTGAGGGTTATAAAATTTATATCACGAGAAAGATCATAAACATTCCTTTAAAATGAAATATTTTGAATCTTCACCTCTATTTTATGATTTTTGGTGAAATTTTAAATATTAATTTTTAGAATTTAATTTATTAAATGCTGATCACGTGGTTTCTTTTCTTTTTGTGATACTTTAAATTAATTTATCGTCACGTGCATAACAACGAAATATATTGCAAAAAAATATTTTTTTTTCTTTCTAATGCGGCAGACGATTGGACATTATCCAAAAAATATTAAAATACAGTAAAAGAAATGTTCCTCAAACTGTACTATATTAACTGTACTATATTCTTTAGTATATTCTATTAGATTTAATTTTAATATTTTCTTCTACATTATTTTGTCTATAAAAATATCCGTTACGATTTTTATATATATATATATATATATATATATATATATATATATATTTTGGCATTAATTGTATACATTGACCGTTGTATTTAATTCGAATGTACTCCGTAGCGAAGTACGGGTTTTCAGCTACTTTATATATATTTATTTTATAATTCACATATTTGTCTTTGGCGAGAATGCATCCGAATATCCATAGCACCGAGATATTCATCGAAAGTCATGGTATAATATTTAAACATTATTTGTAACTTCCCGCTATCGCTATGAGAGAGCGCAAGGCGAAGCGTCAGCATTATTTTGATGAGGCTAATCTGGAATATGCATGGCATGTCTTTCGTGTAGAAAGGACGTATTGGTCTAATAAAAAAGTTGATATGAAGGAAAGAAATTATTTATAGCTCTATTGTTAGAAGTATGTCTCGTTTAAATGAAAGGACATTAACCATATGTTGATAATATACTATCCCCCGACTTAAAGAGATGGTCTATTATTGTTATCAATTTTAAATTTTGCTTAGCACACAAATATTTATTTATATTGGGCTTATGAAGATTTTTACTTGATGAAATTTCATAAAATCCATATTAGAGAAATAATAACAACTGTTAGATTTTTTTAAATGCTTTTTCAATAGTTAAATTCACGACACTTTATTTTATATCGCCAGATCTTAGAGTTGTAATTTCTTGATTATTTTTATATCGTGTTAGAAGCATCTAGAATTTTAAAATACAGGTAGCCCTCCTACAGCAGGGCATCTTACAACACGGTTTCGCTCTAACACGATAAGATAAATTGCGGGAACCCTCGTATAACACTGCAACCTGTAAAGCGGTTTCGCTCTAACACGATAAAAAAAATTGCGAAAACCTTTGTGTAACACTGTACTTTTATAGCAATGGATAACATGATTTTTGTTTAACACATTTAAAAACTAAATTACCTTAAATTAATGACGGGAAGGAATAATGAACTATTAGTGGCTTCCCATGAAAATATGTAAACGAATTATAATTTATTCATTTATAACTCTATAAAATTACAAGAAGGCCTAAGCTTAGCTGAAAAATCTTGAATCATTTTTCCTGAATGCAGACCCCTCCACTGAAAGAAGCCTAAAATTCAAAAGGGAACTGCAAAATTGTCTATCTCCATACAGTGAATCTACAATGACCTTGTAAGAACCAGTAAATAAACCTAAATTACAGATTTTTTAAAGAGGATAGTAGGTGCAAAAAATCTAAGTGAAGAAAAAGGTTCTGAAAGTGAAGGTAATATCGTTCAGTCGCAAAAATGTTCTCGTTTAATTGTACTGAGCAGTGATGAGGGTGAAATTTGTTACATTAAAGTCGCATTAAATGAAAATAATATTTTTTTGTTTCTTTTCGTTTTGTGTTATACATACATTTATATTTTTAATAAAAATTAAGTTGCTTATATGGAATTATTAAAAAAATTTGGTTTTAATACGTTTTCAGAACGTAACCCCCCTTTTTGAACTGTCTCCGGGTCTCCTATAACACGGTTTCACACAACATGGCAATTTCTAGGAACCTATCTACCGTGTTATAGGAGGGTTACCTGTCTGTAAAAAGATTGTATGAGAATTCTGTTGAAATCTATAAAAACATTTCAAGTGTTCAATTTTTGCCTAACAGCTTTATTACACAGCTAAATATCTTTCCATTCTGCTGAAATAGGTAACGTTAGAAAATGCAATGAATATTTATTAGATTTAAAACAGAATGGTCTGTGAATATATATATATATATATATATATATATATATATATATATATATATATATATATATATATATATATATATATATATATATATATATATATATATATATATATTCGATAAAAAGGGCATACAGTTTTGTTATTTAGCAGAACTTCCATTGGATGCATTTTAAAATCAAATGTATTTTGATATTTTGATACTTGCTTATTGAAAAGTTTTCATGCATCTTAAAATGAAGCAAATATCTTCATTTTAAGATGCACGAAATCTACTTCATATATTTTTCTTAAAACTCTGTAAATATTTTAGCTGGAACTGATTTAAAACAATTATTATTGATAAAGTACGCTGTAAAGATGTATTATCAAAATTTGCTGCATGTTGTATGAGAAATTTTCTTTTCAATGAATTTGAAATCATCATGCTATTTGCCTCGAGCTGTTCTATCGATGTGAGATTTAAACTCTTGAGCGAGAAGTCTAGCCAAATCAGTCATATTATTCAGAAACCAGTCTTTCTGACATTATGATGTATGGGATGAAAATTATAAGGTACGGAAATAGGCAATTGTGTGTTCTCATACGTCATAATGTCAGAAACAGCAACTCATGATACAATGATACTGTTCATTTCGAAAAAAAACCTACCAGTCGATCGTTAGAAATGAATTAAAAATGAAAACTTTTCAAGTGTCATTAATCTTGAATTGAAGCAAATAAAAATTATAAATTTAATAAAAATATTAGATATTATAGAAGAAATTTACTCTAATATTATTGGTGTGTAATCCCTGTGAAACGTAACTGCTCAATTGTTTTAAATAACTATGCAGAATATCATTTTTTTTATTTAATAAAGTCATTAAGATTAGAGCTGCAACAGAAATATAGTTTTATTTCCAGTTTGAATCATTTCATTCCTCTCCGAATTCATTTTTCCCTTGTTTCTGTAAAAAACCAAATCAAAGATAGTGAATAAACTCTAGAAAAAAATTAATGAAATGTTTCGTTGATGAAGGTAATTAATAGAGTATTTTATTTAATTACATCATTAATTTTCTCCATTAATGTAAAAGAATTTTCCATTTCTATCTAAAATAATTTCATTAGATTTAATCGCGAAGTAAGCTGTGAAAGTCTATGCTTTTTCTAAGGACTTTCTTTAAATTCAACTTGCAAAATGAATTAAAGTAGAATAGATTAAGTTATTTAGAAGCGAAGAAATATCGTTAAAGAATATAAATGGGAAAATTTCTGATATGTCATAAATTTTAAATAGCTTGGATTTTAAATACGCTGATTGTTGGCTTAAAATGATTTTTTAATTGTTACAAAATTTGGTCTTGTTTATTGGATTGTAATTCCCGCATAATTAATAATTCGTTACAAATTACATTATTTGAAACTTCACAAATACGCAGATCATTTGTGCTTTAAATTTTGCTTATTATAGCGAATGTAGAATATTCCATTTACTGATATCAATATTATATACATTATTATTTAAGACAATTTTTTTTTCTTTCTGGGAGTTACATTTAGAGAGATTTCATTATGTACCCGACATACATTTATAATGAAAAAAAAAATGGACATTATATATTTAACAAGTAGGAAAGTTAAGTGTTGATGAGATGAAAAGTATAATATAACCCTTAGCTTTACTTCGGGTATATCAATCTTCTAGTGAGGACATTACTTTCCAGTCTAGCATTTGAACATTATAATTAATTAGAACATCTCAGCAAAAAGCCACTAAGTGGAACCTAGAGGGTTGGTGTTTATGTTTTTACATTCTCGAAGGACAGTGTAAAGTATTCATAAAATTCAGAACAGACTGTTGGGTTTCTTGAAGTATTTAATGCCCAGTATCCTACACTTCAATCAGGATAAAATAAAGATCTTGTATAACGTTGTATAATGAAAAGAATGTTGTATAGCGAAAAGGGAATCCGGAGGTAAGATTTTTATTGTATCATTTAAATAAACTTTACTCCAGTTTTTAAAAGTAGCTTGCTCTGCCATCGATTTTAAAATCTAGCATGTACATTTATTTGAAGAGCGTTTCGTAAGCGACGATTGCGTTCTGTTGCAGTTATCTAATGCTATTTAAAACCTTTTAAATGAAAGCAACTATTTTGCTGAAAATCAATGTCTTAGGCCATTATTTTCACCAACGAAGGAAATGCTAATTCAGGAAATTCAAATTCGAATATTTCAAACTCATTTTGGAGTTAAACGATCTTGTCATCAGTTTGTAATATCCAGAATAAATATATTTTTGAAAATTTTGAGAAAAGTTTGCACACTTACCTGCATCACATTCCACCTGCTGACAACTCGTGCGAGTCTTTCAGTAACTTCGGAAGATCCAGTTCCCAATATAACAGACATAGTAGGTTGCCGATATAAAGAATGGAAAAAAGCATCCACCGCCACTCCGGAATCACACTGCGGAAGAAAAATGAAAAATAATTTACCTACCTATTGAGATGTGTGAATAACAATACCTTTACCTGTTGAAGACATTCTTTCCTTTGCGAATTACTTGAATGAAATTTAATATAATGCCCCCTCCCACTGCTAATAAGAAATTTCATTATTTCGTTAAGGATCGATAATTTAAAATGCAATTATCATTATCGCACCTGCATGTCTGAATTTCTTTACGATTACATTGATTCCTGGTCATAGTCACTCTTTATTTTCGATCCCAATAAGAGACTGTTACTAGACCTGTTGTTAGTTTTCATAAATTTACGGTGCTGAAACACTCAATGTAAATTAAGAATATTTTTGTAGTCATTATTAATATTTATAGTATTTCATTCCAAACAATTTACGTTCACTTTGTTTAAATACCTAATGATCTACTAAATTTTTAACAATTCATTACTTTTTTTACGTTAATAATATTGAATATTATGATATTTGATTTTTCGAGGTTTGTAAAAGAATGAAATACTTTCATCTATAAAAACATACAAAAATTAACATTCATCAAAAGATTTAACATTTTTGGCATACATATGAAATTTTACATTTTTAAAAGTAGTTCTCGAATACAAAAGGTTTACATACTCATATATTGAAGGGAAGGAAGACAGAATGCAAATAAAGAAATTGTTTTCTATAAAAAATTTTTATGCTGTAAACGTAATTAACCCATCGGTAATTTTTGTTTGGAATGTTTAAAATAATTTTATAATGTTGTGAAAGACATTATAGAATTTAAAGCCTCATAATTATTTCACCGTAAGGTTTCTTTACTGATGTTTTCTAGAATAATAATGCATATTTGAAATTGCGGTTCTCTAGGCACCGAATTGTGAATGTTCAAAAAATAAGCTCCTTTACTTTACAAATAATTAAATTTAAAAACCCAGAAGTTAATTTATTTTGAATTTAAGTTCTAATTCAATTTCTCTGTGAATTCCTCCTGAATGTCTTTCGTTTAGAATAATTTTATAGAAGGGCAAATATAAATACAGGGCTTTGAAGTTTATATATATTATAAAAGCATTCACATTATAATGCTTATGTGATACATATTAGTCAAAGAAAATACTTTAGTTTTATAGCACACACATTGGTGTCCAAACATGTAAATGTTATTGACCTAATCGCAAATTATTTAATTATTTATTTTACCACGGACCATTCATATTTTTCTTTTAAATTATTGCGAGACACGAATATTGACTTCTGATGTAAGTAAGGTTGAATTCAAGGCTCGTGCAAATAATTCATATAAATATAACCAAATCAAATTTAAAACGAAGTTGAAATAAGCTTGACTTGAATTTGAATTCAAATTAATGATTATTAAACAGAGTATATCGGTATGTAATTATGTACTTTTCCTAATTCCTAAAGAAAATGAAATTGAAACATTGCTTATTGCGTGTATAAATTGTGGAAGTACAGAAGTTTCACAATATAGATTTTACTTATCCATTAAATCAGTGTGAATACTTCAGAGATTCATTAATGGATAAAATTACTTTTGTTTCAAGATAAATACTTTAGTTTTTTTTCGCGTAACTGATGTAAGCAATTTAAGTTTCTATTTTTTGAGTTCCTTCTACAATCTTTAAATTCGAAATTTTCAGCAAAACGGATAGTATTGAAGGTGAAAAGTATTTGGAGATTAATTTACAGTTTGGCTTTTACCCGAAGAAAAAAATTTGGCATATTTCTTCGTGTTTTCCTCATGTATTAAGTATGCATTATGTATTTCGCTTTTTGCAGATAATACGTGAACTGGCCTCACCGTTTAAGGTAAAAGCAAAAGCTGAAATTTATCATCTTAACACATTGCTGACCTATACCGAGTAAACTCTTGTTTTTATACGTAAATTTTGAAGACAATTTAGGATAAAGGAAAGTCATATTGGAGAAATTTTTGATCATCTCAACATTACTTTACTTCAAAATTAGCTTTACTACGACCTGCATGAGTTTCAGGCAAATCCTCAGAATTTATCATTTAAACTGGGAATCTCAGATCCCTATATAAAGAAAACAGATTTCAGAAAACAAAAATGTAGTCCTTTATTCCAAAATTTCTGCCTTCGCCGGTGACTTGCGTATATATTTAAATAAAATGGACGGTCAACAATTCATGAAAATCTCGTCCATTTAATAAAACTACTGTCACATAGATCACAGGGAACGTTCTACAAATAATGAAAAAGATGAAAAATAATGAGCAATGAAATTTATGAACAGGGCCAAATATAAATTTAGTCTTCTAACTAAAATCTAATACAATAAGAAGCAATGCAATTTATGAAGAGGGCCAAATAAAATTTAGTCTTCTAACTAAAACCTAATAGAAAAATGGTAATGTTTGAAAGTACTTATAGTTTATTCTTTCGCCCCTAGATGTCAGTCCAATGTATTCGTAATTTTGAATAGTTTTGTATTCATAGATTGGCAACTGCTAGTAATGTTTTTTGTCTTTCTGTAGAATTAGTTTTGATTCGATAAAAGACGGTTGTGTTCTGTTTAGCTTCGTGGTAAGATCAGCATTGCGATGCTGTTCTGATTTTTGTTTATATGTGTGAATAAATACCTTGTCTTTGTGTCTTCACACCAGATGATTATTTACAGCCGTTGTTTTTAATTTTCCTGAACTTTAATCCGAAGATATGAACACGGGCTCCCGCCATGTCAGTTAACATTAAAAATTAATAAAAATAAATAATAAAAGAGTATGTAAATAAAATCTACTATACTTTTATAGTTTTTTGAAAGAAAAGGAATTTTCTGTAACGTTTGCACAAAACTTTGTGTTGGCTAGATTTGGGAAAATCAACTCCCACTATTTTGCCAGAATTGGGAAAATCAGAAAAAGAAAGGGTACAAATAAAAGGGAAAAGCCATTCTATTATTTATGCTTAGTTAAAACCTTTGAAAAAATTTTTAAATAATAAAGTGTATCATTTAACGAAAATTTAAGGGTCTTCGATGCAATAAAATAAGTATTTGAGTGTGATAACAATAAAATGTTAAATTTTAGTAGTTCTTTTGAAATAAAAGATTGTTTTAACCTATGTAAAATAAATACTCTATTAAAGGTTCTAAAAATCAATTTCCATAACTAAGTTTGTAGAAAAATTCTAGCACTATCCTCTATACTGGTTGTTTCCATAAAATAGAGATTATAGAGTTAATCTTAGAAAATGTACTTAAACTGATATTTAATAACTGTTGATATAGTACCTAAATACGATGGTAAATATAAAGTATAATTACGTAGAAGTAACATAAATACGATGAAACTTTCATGGCAAAACGTAAAAATTTTTTAAAAAAGGATTATTATTATAACGCGTGATCAGAATGAATAGTGTTTGATTAATGTTTTTGTTTTTTATAACACCGAAAAGTTTCTGAAAGAAACACTTTCTGGGAAAATGTGAAAAAATATAAAGAAACATGTTTTATTAACATACTAGAAAATTGAATCTTTTGTTTTAAAATTCAAAAATCCCATGCTTCATCTAGATAGAACAAAACGTGTACTTACATTCTCGTCATTCATTATCTCGAAGCGATCCTTTTTTCATTGCGATCCAACAAAAGACCACATAAAATTTTTGCTTTTAAAAATAACGATCATGCCCTCGGTCACGATGTAAAAATACTTACCGACTCATATAAAATTCAAAGGGGAAGTTCGTTAAAATTATGTTAAAACAAAGAACGTTCTATCAAGATTAATGCACTTGATGAAACACTGATAAGCTGAAAATTTATTTACATTGCAAACGCGATCATATTGTTATCACAACCGAGGAGAAGAATGAATTTTTTGTGATAACGGGAGCCTAGAAAATCACTTGTAAATTTATACAATCATTGTAAAATTCAGAAAGTACAATAATCAAGATAAAATTAAAGATGGGTTTTGTTTTAATCATCATTTTAGTTTAAAAGCCATAATTGATCGTTGAACTGCTTTTGTTTTGTGTCGTTTTTGGATTCTGATTTATGAATCCTTAAATTGTATTCTTATAACTGAATGTTTTTTGCTGCAGTTAAGTGGGGATATGGACGATAATTTCAAGAAAGTTCTTCATTTAAATACATTTTAAATCATTACGGCGCATTTGTTAGAACTGTTTATTAGTAAGGGATGTAGAAATCTTTTATATTGGATATGCAAAAATTAACATAGTGTTATGAGTATTTAACTAGTTTAGAACACAAAAATACTACGTGGGTGAAATCCTCTTGCGAGCAAGCATCTATCCCTAACATTTGCAGTGTCTAATATTTAAAAATTTTAATACCTTAAACAACCTATCATTTAATACTTATCGTTTCCATGATATTTCATGATTATAATACCTATCATTTCCATGACAACAAGTGGAGCAGGTACTGGAAAACAACCAAACAAATTTATGATCCTGATTGTCTCGTGCAAACTATCGATCATGGAGACAGATCTGACATGGTTTAGGCTGCTATCTCATGGTTTTCAGCAAGTCGCATTGTAACCCTTTAAAGGAAGATACACTGGGAAGGACTATGGTGAAGCTTTTGCCAACCAGGTTCATCCTATGATGCAAGCATCGGAGAGGGTGTGTCCCAGGATGATAAAGGTCCTGTCCATACAGATAGTAATGTCATATTGTGGCTTGAGGAACATGAAAACGGAGGCAAACATGTTACCTAACCCCCACAGTCTCTCGACTTCAATATCTCCGAAACACTGTGAATTGTTTTAGAGAATAGATTCAACTATCGATACCCACCAACACCAATTCTACATTAACTTTTACGATTTATTCATGACGGGTGGTAATACTCCCTTAACCACTATTCATGTCTTGTACAAATCTGTTTCTAGGCGAATTCAGGCTGTATTATGTGCCAAAAACGTTCCTACTCCATACTAATAAAGTATTTCATGTTATTCCTTGGTGTTTCCATTATTTTGATAACCAGCTTTATATACCGGGTGGTCATAAAGAAACTTTGCCGATATATGGACCACTAGCGGCCATTTCATTAAACCTATCGAGATGAGATTTCATATATAGTTATTCAGAGGTATGAGCTCGGGATACTGAGAACGGCAGCACAGTGACGCGCACGGTTACGGTTATAGATATAGAAACTCGAAATTTTCAAATGGCAACGACCACTTTTTCCCGTCGCAAAATGCTCAACGCGTGCGAAAACCCTATAAAGCGTTGGAACGGTACGTGTATCACAAAAAACAGACGCGTTATGCACGCACAAAAAACAGCTTTGCAAACGGCTAACAAAGACACGATCGGGGCGCACGGAGGAAATTTGCATATGACAGAGGCTAGAAACCAATCAAAGAACTCCGTTCGCCAGATATTTAGCGTAGAAAACCGATAAAAGCTCTCTGATCGTGTTTTGTTAGCCATTCGCAGAGCTGTTTTTTGTGCGTGCATAAGGCGTCCGTTTGTTGTGATACACATACCGTTCCAACGCTCTTTAGGGTTTTCGCATGCGCTGAGAATTTTGCGATGGAAAAAAAATGGGTGTTGCTATTTGAAAATTTCGAGTTTCTGTACCTATAACGGTAACCGTGAGCGCCACTTGGTTGCCGTTCACAGAATCCCGAGCTCATACCTCTGAAAAACTATATCTGAAATCTCATCTCGATCGGTTGAACAGAACAGCCGCTAGACGTCCATATATCAGCAAAATTTCTTTATGACCACCCTGTATATATATATAAATGTGTGTGCATGCATACATACAAACTGTAAAAGTGTTCACTTAATTATTTACCATTATTCTATCACGGAAATCCACCTTAAATAAATACATAAAAATTTTTGCTTTTTCTTTAATACTGAAAAGTAAACTTTGCGTTTTTAATGCAGTAAATGAAGGGACGAAGAGAGGTAGAGACCACATGTTTGACTCAACCTCCCTTGATTTCCATTGGTGAATATATTTCAAATAAATATATTTCCATTAGTGATTTAAAGTAGTATTAGAGTGAGGTGTTGGAGAGCTTCTGGTACAACTCACCTGGAACATTCATCCGAGGGCCGTGTATTGGAACCCAAGGCCTATTGAAGAATTTAAGTCAGTTCTCATAGAATTATCGTCAGGGAAGAGTCCCCCAAATCCCAGTTCTTACGCTTTCTTACATCAGATATAGGAAAAGAAATCTATAAATTATCTCCAAGATTTAATTGATAAATTTTTCTGTTTTCTGGTGTCATGTCTGCCAAATGTAGTTAAAAGTAAATGCAAGTAGATAACTTTTTTTTTCTATACGTTAAATTAAAAAAACGTTTCTCTATTTTAAATAAACCACGTATTATAAAACTTTGTACAATTGCTTATGTCTATGTAATATATTTTGTATTTCGTTTAAGTAGTTTTTAAATAGCTGCAGTAAAGGAATGATATAGGAGAGTATATTTTTGTGTGCAGAGTTTTTGTTTTCCATATTCGTAACCTAACTAGTCCGTAAATTAAGTTTTTTTATTATAACAATGTTTTTTTCAGAGTTTAAATTTTATTTTTTAAATACTTTTTCTCAAAAAATAAAATCGACGTATGGGGTTAATATTTTATGCTAAAAATTTTTTTTTTTCAGAGAATGAGAGAGAAAAAAAGAAAACAAAATGAACTTGAATTTCTTTTATACATTCAATTTCTTAGTTTAATTCATTACTTTTTGCTGTAATATCTTTGTTTTTCTTCATTATATAATGAGATATTTTTCACTTCTAAAACGAACACGCACCCAAACACATATATTTAAACTTTACTAGACTTATTAAGTTTTTTTTTTGTATTCATAGTAAATACCATGAACAACTTTTATGTTTTTCAAGCTTCTTGCCAATGGTTTCAATTACAATCAAATATTTCTGTTGAAAAAAATTTCAATTTCATAGCTTATACATGCCCAATTGATAAAGAATACTCATTTTGTTCAAAATTACTTTAATTCGCTCATTCAGCAGACATTTTCATAAAAGTTATAAATTCCATAAAATTGATTTCTACTCTTTGTAAAGTCTGCACATCTGATACTTTATGAAAATTTTCCCGATATGCGAGCCGAAAAGACTCAAGAGATTTCTTTGGTCTTACATCAAATGAATCAAAACCTAATAATCTCCGACACTTTATGTTTCTGCTTGTGCAGCGTTAATTTTCCATCTTTCCCTCTTTCCTCGGCAAGGCAACCAAGGTTCTCTAAGAGGATTATACAGCTGCAAAATCCTAAACAAATCTTTTAGTACTAGAAAAGGAACTTGTATAAATTTTGAAGCACATTATGGTCATTCTATTGAATAGTAGCTAAATGCTTCATGTCAGACCGTCAGCATATAAATTCTAACTTTTTGTAAACAGTTGAGGCCTAGGTTTGGTTAGGATTTCAAAGGAACGTGTTTTGATGACTAAAAACCTTGTTTTCTATCGCTTTTCTATTACGTTTCTTGTCTTTCTATCTTAAAAATAATCATAAAAACAGCAAAAAATATTAAAATTTAGCAAAGTAATTAATATTCTAAAACTATTTCAGATACAATAGGTTTTGCATGTTAAAAATTTCCTCTGAAGCATGTTGATCATAAATATTTAATTCTGAAGAAAAAGTTGAGTTTATATTTTAGGACATACTGAAATTTTATAATAAATTTTTTTCTTATAGTAGAGTAAAGATTTTGGTATACATGTTAAAAAAAATAAAACCATTCGAATAAATCATATGGTTTCAAAAAATGTTAGCAAAAAAATTACCCTAGTTTTTCTTACTTTCAATGTTAATTAAATTATATACTCTCTGAATATACATCCGTGTTCACTTAATTTTTTTCCCTTCAACTTAAAACCTTGAAATACCTTGTCCTCCAAACAAAGTCTTTGTACGGATGATAAAACAATTATTTAACGAAAGTGACATACCTGAAGTTTATAGAAAGATATTTAGGTGAAATGGTAGGTGAAATTAAAGCGGTATTGCAGCTAGAATGGATGTATTTCCCTAGCCAGAGTAATTATAATGACAATGCTACACAAACAGCTTATATTTCTTATGCAAATTCTATGATATTTGTTTTAGCATGAGAATAAACCCAAATATATTTTAGTTTAAGACATTATTTTCCGTAGCAAATATACAATATTATACACAAATAATGTTTTGTTTACAATAAGTTTGCTGGTTTTGTATGTCTGCTTCTGCTGTTGTAATAGAATTCCTGACGAGAATTTAAACACATATGAACCGTTGAATGCAAGAATAGTGTCAGACTTTTTTTCACAATTTATGATTGCACATCTAATCAAACAAAAGCTCGATGTTCAGTTTATCTTGTGTCACAGCACTATGCTGGTTAGATGCTAGCCAGCATAGAGGGAATCTAGACTAACTCTGCTTTAACACAAAAAGGAATGAACACAGATCTTTCGATTAGAGGTTAATCTGGAACTGTGAAAAACATGCCTTTCATTACTTTTGCATGCACCGGCTCATATGTTTTTTAATCCTTGATTCTACAAAAACACAGAATCAGCGCCTGTTGTCTAAACTGTGCCTTTGAAGTAAAATCCTGAATTTACTCTGGTTCTTTCATTAATTATCTTCTGTCAATAGATAGGGGATACTTTTTAAATGTTACTCTAAACTAGATAAGAGCTAAATTTAGTGAAACCTATCCTATTCTTCTTAACTAATTAGTTAATGAGAAATTATTCTATTTTTGTTCAATTTGTTGTTTTTAATATTACTGTTGATCTTGTAGAGGAATCTTTTCTCTTCTTGTCCAAAAACATATTGACTATGTTCCCCATATCTCAGTGACATGCCTCTTCCCCCACTTCGGATTTGGAATATATATATGCTACAGCACAAGAAGTTTTTCGTTAAACTACTTTGTAATGGCCGTGTTATTTATACACAGAAAATCAAACAAATTTACTCTGAAACAATAAGTAATATAAGTTAGTTTTCATGTTCTATAGTAAAAAGAGATATTTAATTGCCTTTTCTTTCAATTGCAAGCTGAAATTAATCAGAAATAATTCATTGCCGTTTGTTTTCATTAGATATTTGTTGTTTGTATTATATTTTTAAAAAATGCTCTCTCGCATAATTTAATGCAACAAAACAGACAGAAGAATCATCATCAATAAATAATGATTCTTCTGATTTTGAGTGTCCTAGAATTTTATGATGCAAGCGATAGAACCGCTGCTTCGTAAACATTTGAAATTCTTTTCATACTTTCAAATTAATGAAGGACTTTCATTAAAGTTTTATGAACGATTTTTCATAAGAAAGGAAATTCAATATCTTAATGTGAATGGATATCTGCCCGCGACAGGTTGACGGCAGCATGCTGCACATTGATTTCTACGTTTTTTTTATGTTCTCAAAAATTAAGTCGAATCAGAGTTTTGTGTGGAGCTTATTTCTTTAGAACGTAGGATATAAGAAAAAAAACTTCTCTTGATATTGTTCTGTCATGAAACATTGATTTTCTTTCTTAATAAATGTGAAATATAGTTATCAATACATTTTGTTTCATCTATTATTTATAAAAATCTTTCTTATATCGGTATGAAGTTTAAGCAAATGTACGTCATACATAAAAAAAATTGTACATATTCCATTTATCTATTTTTCATAATAATGAATAATTTATTTAAAATTTATATTCATTTTAAGAGTTACTTTAGAGGGTTATTGAAAACAGGTAATATTAATTTTACACATGAGTGAGTGAGAGAGAGTATATATTGTGCATATACATAGATCTCCCATTCTAACTATTACTTCCATATTCCTAGCGTGCTTCTAACTTTGGGGGGGGGGGGGGGCACAATTGAATTCAGTTAGTGCTCCCTCCTTAGCGCACTGACTTCCGGACGCTCCTTAAAATAATATGAAATATTATGATTTTTTAAAATTAAATAACAATAGAATTGATCTTTGAGTAGTATTCAAAAGTTATACAATGATAAAAATAAATATAATATAAATAAAATAAGAAAACAAATATAGCATCGATTTTTTGTTATGTGTTATATCATTGTTAAAAACTATGTTTAGGCTAAAGACATATTCGGAATCTTCAGTTTCACAGTTTGAAAAAGCGGGAAAAAACCAACTTTCTTAAAAGTTTTTTACAATTTTCAGATTTTAACGGAACTTCTATTAACGTTTTAATTTACTTCAAGTTAAGTTGAGAGGGGAGCACGTGATGTCCTCTATAATTATAAAGTTATTTTTTGTTTATAGAATGCTTCAACTATTTCTAAACACAACTATTTCTAATTCCACGCACAATACAATAACATTGCAAATGATCTTTAAACTCAAGCAAATTTACTAATTCACTATTGACCGTTTTGTTTCCTCTCACCTGTCTCTTAATGATATGAGAATAAAGGAACTCGTTTATTTGATGACATTTTATCAAAAATTAAACGTATTTAAAATATTCCTGTTTTGGGCTGTTTTGTGTAAAGAAGTAAGACGTCATTTTGTGAAAACGTTCATCAGAAACTGCTAAGTGGCAAAACAGCTGGCTTTGGCTCTTTTTACATTGTTTAGATAAGATAGTATATTGTCATGTTCAGTAATTATTCCTTTGTTAGTTCATGAACCTCTCTAAAATGTGTCGATATGTATCATCTTCATTTTTACATCTCGTTTTTGACTTTTTAAGGCGTGAAATGAAAGATCAGAAGATTGCTCAGGGGTAGAATACTAGACTAGGAATGATAGTTCCAGGTTCGAGGCCAACTGGTTAACAACAGATTACCGAAGTATCGAAATATGCATGTGTGTGTGTATGTTTGTATGATATATATATGTGTGGATGTATGTATAGTCTAGTTGCTCTAATGGGAATAATATAATATAAAAATATGAAATCTGATATAAATAGTAATTGATTAATGTATTACAGCAATTGCAACTATAATAAATGAGAGGGTTTATAAAAAGATTCTAAGTGCCTTGCATTATATAATGCATAATAATGTAAATATAGCATAATAATGTATAGTGAAGTTATAATGTAAATTGGTATTGTGGAATTAAATAGTGAATAATTTAATCATAAAATAAAACAGTAAAGTAATAATAAATAAATAACTTGTAGGATAATTAGCTAATTGAATTTTGTATACTAATGATGAAATGATAATAGTTATCTTATCTATTATTCGTATAAGTTGTTTATTGAGATGATTTTACTAATAGATGTGATTGTTAAATTATATTTGTAAAAAGAAACTGTAGATGTGTAAACTGTATGGCAAGCAGAAAGGTACCTTTACTTCATTTTTAATCAACTAAAAAAAAATAAAAAATGGAAAAGGAAGGGAAAAATTAAAAAAAAAAAGATGAAGGACAAGTTCTGATTAGTACCGGGTTTTAATAGGCTTTATAATTGCAAAAACCCAACTAGCTTGCTGTTACTGATGAGCCTTCCTGTGAAGAGGAGTTGCCACACTAAACGACAAGTACTGATTGGTCTTTGAAATGATAATATTGGCTAAATTCGGCGTCGCTTGTTGCGACTTGATGCTCCGATTCCGGCCGCTGAAGGAGAGTTGATGTGGTCGTTGAATTTGGACTAGTTGATGATGTGGCTGGACCTATTGGTTGCAGCTGCTGGCGATTGGACTGGTGGTCGGCCCTGTGCAGATGACGGAGAGGATTGCGTTCGCGATGACGAGTCGTCAGAATAATTAACATCTTCCGTATAAGCTACCCGCTGAGGACGGATTATATCTCTTTGAATTGACTTTTTAAGGAAGGGAATTTTACCATACTTGAGTCATTCACAAATTGTATATTCGTAATAATTTTATATTCCTTTTATAACCGTTAAGTCATAAAACCTAAATAAATTTAAGTTTTAAATATAGATTTCAAATTTCTTTTTAGTTTTTCTCTTTCATATATTCATCTGAAATTTTGATAAAACCAATGTAATATCTATCTTTATACTGCATGCATTTTATGAATAAAGTGAGCTTTCAAATCTTGTTCTTCGAGTATTAACTAGTGCTCAATACTATTTTGAGAATCAAATCAATTCTCAAATCATATGCGAAATCTAAAAGTCAGATGCAAAATTTTATCTCCCCTTTGACCTATAAATACTGAGTTTTATTATATACGTGAATTATAATGCAGATCTTGTCTCTATTTTTATTAATATTTTTTAAAGTAAATATCCTATGCATAGATGTTTTACATAGTCTGAACATTTTATAAAGTTAACAATACCTTAAGCCACTAAATCCATTTCTGTTTATATACCTATAATAAATCATTATAACGATGGAATAATACATTTGTCTTAAAGTGAAACCCTTAAGGCCAATGATATTAGACTAAAAGAACAAATGTTATATGAATGGTGAATTGAAGGAATGAAAACTTTTGTTACTATGAATGAATACAATAACAATACATTGTCTTGAAGATGAAAATATCTTTAGTTACTATGGCGGCTAGTAGGAAGTAAAATTAAAATTAATACGTTTATTTGACTATCAAAAGGGCACCAATGAACTGACAGCTTTACAAATGATTATTTTCGCATATAAATAATTAAACAACAGGAACAGTTCACAGATTTAAGCATAAATTTTAACTTTAGGACGCAAATATTAACGTAGTAGCAAGAAGGCCGTATCAGTAATTTAGAATGTTGTTAAAAAGGTAAATTATTTTTCATGTTTATTTACTATGGAAAAGCACAAACCATATCTAGTTTACCCTTTTATAATGTAAAAATGCAATAATTGTATATGTTATCCCCGTTTTATCTGCTTGTAGATTGTTTCGAGACTTTAGAATGCTCAAAACTATGGGTAATTTAACTGAACTTTCATCTACATCTCAAATCTCTTTTTAAATTTTTTAAAACTCGTAACTTTGCAGTTTTGCATAGTTTTGACTAAAATTAGAGTACTTTATTGGATAATCCTTTAAGACTCATCGATATTTTGAGAGTATTTATTTAATTTTTGGACAAAATTTAATTTAAAAAAAATCCATACTTTCTCATGCTTATCAGAGCGCAACCAAAAGAGGATATTTATTTTGGAATAATGAACGGAAGCTATTTATACTGAGACACTAAAGTTTTCGAATAATAATGCTTGTATGAATGATCCTTTTGATATCAGTAATGTTATTCAACAACTAAAGATGTTTAGTAAGTGTTCATTTGGGTGTTAGAAATTAGCATATCTGTAATCAATCACATTTTCAGAAACTATCTTTTTCCCAGAAACTAGAAACTTTTCAAGAGTTTTCAACCGAGGGATTCCCAAACCTCCCTTATTATAGACAATGGTCTTACCATTAAGTTAAAATTAACTCTTGAGATCTGTTAAACATATTTCAACATTAAAAATATATATATATAAATTTTGTCTCGTTTTGAATGAGCGAAGATTTCTAAATTAGAGTTTTCTTCGCAAATACACTTTTCCAAATTGCTACAATTTATATTTTTCCTCCGTAAACAAAATACATTTGGAAAATTTAAGTGGTAAACAGTTCTACTATGCAAGTTTTTATTCACTTAAATTAAAATTCAATATTATTTTTATATTAGTTATTTTTGTAAACATGGAAATCTCTGCTGTAGACGTTCCGAAAAAACGATTTCCTAAATTCAAATTACATCTGTTCTAGACTGTTAAAAAAAAGAATAATACATTCAATATTATTTGAAGTGGAAAATATATTATAGGGGTAGAATAATTTATATCTACAAAACAGAGACAAAGTTTGTTTTTCTAAATGCTTTCTGTGGAAGATTCATCACGGTGATAAGCAATCAGATGCTGAATATCTTTTTATTCAGCACATGGTTATCTATTTTAAATGTCTTTAAAATTTTCTTTCATTTATTTACAGTGATTCAGTTAGTTGTTTTATTTGCGTAGAGCTGCCAGGAATAATTCATGAAAAGTATTTAATTAAAAGTTAATAGCTGGAGGTGAAACATTTAAGCTTTCTTTCGCTATCAAATTTAAGTTTGGTTTGCTTAGAATTTTATAATATTTTTATACGGATGTTACTCTGAAAGACCAATAATATGGTACAGTGGTGTTATCAGTAAACACTCCAATCTAAACAACAGGATGTCTGGAGTTCGAGACTGTAAACTGGTGATTATTTGGTAACATGAGATGATTTCTGAAAAAATTGCTCATCCTAATATGTCTAAAAATGAATGAATATGAACTACCAGGATAATTCAGAAATATATTCCTCTTGGAATTAGAGAAAATATTTTAAACGAATGCATATTATAAGTGTGCATATTGGGGGCTGTGTAGTTGAAAGCTCCTGCCAATGAGTGGGTCGATAAATGAGGACCAAACATGCTTGGGAAATAAAACTCTGGGGGTCCCACGTCAGGTTGACCACCTGACTGAAACATGTTGTATGGCACCCCAAGCTCACGGTCAAGAAAGCGGAGATGGGAAACGCCGGCCTTGATCCACAGCGGACTGTTGCGCCATGAGTTTAGATTTTTTAGTAGATGAAAGCATTACTCTGCGGATGAATACATAAGGACTAAGTGGTATTCTGATAGAAACAGCATGTGCGAGGTTTTATTGAGAGAGCGTGTCCTAATGTTTCAAGGCTCTTGGGAAAAGTTTTATTGGTGGTAATAAAAGTATTTAAGGGTTGTCCTAATTAACTATCCAGATTCTTTAATTTTGATCATTCTATTATTTCCTACCGTACCTCTCCCGGCTGCAGCTGTACTTGGAAAGAACAAATTACTTATTTAAATGATTTCACGAGAAAACTTTTTGTTTTACATTTACAGTTGAGTTTCTATTTAACGGAAGGCCATTGCTCTGGTTTAAAACTTCGTAATATAGAATATTTGTTAAATAGAAATTGTCTTAAAAGCTGAAATGTTTTAACTCTTTTCTCTCCATCATATTATATTAACAACTGTTCACTGTATAATAAAATCTAAAATTGCTCTAGTAAGTTAATCTTTTGTAAGAGAAAGTGAAATTATAAGTAATTAGATAAATTAATTAAAGTAAGAAACATAACGTACAAAACATAATGGAACAAACTGCGTTATATGCATTTCTAAAAAATACATAAATAAAAGATACTCTAACCATAAATTACAAGGAGGATAAAAAAAATAAAACTTGAAATAATAAAGCAGGTTTATAAAATTTCAAACCATGAAGGTTCTCATGTTTATTATTTCATAGACAATATACACCGGAAACAAATACGCAATTCTCCCCTCTACAAGTGTGTCATTAAAAGAATAATGTTCATAATTTTTTTACCGATTTGTAAGCATTACGACACTATATCTGTAATAATTTTCTGAAGCTAAAATCTCAAACGAATTATATCTAATGTAACATCCAGGATTTTCAGGCCCTTATTGTAATGAGTTACAAGATTTTGAATTCCCTTGTCATATACCTCTGCTGCCAACCCATTGCCATTACTTCCATCTCTACTTGTACATCGTGTTCCTTAAAAAAGGGCCTACAGTTCCGGAAAGAGGTGAAAATCATTAAAGGAAAAGGAACAGCTTGTAAGAAATATGGTTTAAAAGTTGGAACCTATTAAGGGTTACTTGTTACTGGGGAAGATCACATAACCAGGCTATACATATCTCCTATGATTTTAAATGATCCTCCGAAATCACCCTAGTGTTACACTGTTCAAGCTTTGTTAAAAGTGTTTTCCCCAAGACGATGAAATAAATATTTATCTTTACGGTTCCAAAAGGCAGTGACCCTGGCATTTCGATTTGGAACGTTCTGCATAATACTTTTTGGTTTGGTTTTGGAACTAAGGTGACTCTGTTATATATGATGTGATTTTACATGGTCATATTCCTTTTAAGCATACTCGAAAACAACAAAAGTGTTGCATACATAATGCCTACTTTCAGCCCTCTAAACGAGGGGGAATCATTCACCGGTAGCGTTGCGATATGACAACAGGTAATACTTTCCAAACAATTATAATTAAGGATACAATCCGTAGTTTGAAGTAAACTGTTTTTAAAGATTAGAAAAAAAATTAAGTTTTAAATGTTTGTTTAAATTATTTAAAAAAATTCTACGCTTCAAAAGTGACAGAACCGAAAATCTGGTCATAGTTTAAAACAGTTTGCGTAAAATGAATAAATCTGTCAATCACTGGCTGAGTCAAGAGAAAACTTGAGACGAAACGTCAGTTTTCTCAAAAGTGACAAATAAAAGATAAATTTATTTGAAGTTCTCCCTTTCTACTTTTTTTATAGTTTTCGATTTTCTGCAAGATAAGCAAAGGGAAATAAAAAGTTCCGGGAAAATGAAATCGTGTGTAATGGAGTTTATTTTAAACTTTGTTTTCAAAAATACGTAAGAAAATATAATTTATTTTTACTTGTACATTAAAACTTAATTGGAAATGAGAGTTTACGCATGAGAGAATATATTGAAAATTTAAAAAATTTATTTCCTCCAAAATTTTTGTTTTCCATCTCGTTAACGATACGCTAAGAAAGGGTAATATAAGCTCCACTTTGAAAAATAATTGAAAATATGAATAGATTTTTTTTACCTGAATACTTACACAGTTCATGCTATGAAGTTTGACACACAATATGATTAAAAAAAGGACTGTGAACCTATTCACGAGGAGGAAAGTTAATTTCGACAGAGAATTTTTTCAAACACATACATGTGTGACTTGAAGCTGAAATGTTTGGAGGAAGAACTGTATCCCCAAATTCAACTGTATGGGATCTAATTCAGCAATTCTTCAGTTTAACAAAATACTTGTTCTCTAATGTTAGATAAATTTAGGTTTTTCTCTCCAGAAGATAATCTTCTCTTTCTCTCCAGAAAAACTATTTTTATTATATATTTAATAATTTTATAATTTTTTAAACATTTTATTAATTAATAATTATTTTTGCATTATTTTAAAATATATTTTATTTATAAAATAAAAAAGTTTTATAATATACTTTATAATATATTGTATATATATTATTTTAAAAATATTTACAATATATTTTATTTTATAATATATTTAGAACATATTATAAAATAAAAATTTAATTTTTTTTAATATTTTATTTATAAAATAATATTAAATTATATATTTTATTAAAATATATTTTATTTTTTTAAAATTATCCTGTCAGTTATTTCCAGTAATTATCTGAACGAAAATATAAATGAATATCACCTGACATCTGGTTGGATATTGCTTTTGGAATATAAATATACTAAAAAAATCCCCGCAAACTTAACAAAATAAAATGTACAGATTTAAAACTGCGATTTCAGTATTTATGGCTTTACTAAAAATATCCGGATTTGATCAGCTACTTGTAAAATGTACTGTCAAAAGTAACTTTTAAATGCTGCTTATTTAATAACAAAATGTTATCTAATAAAAAAATATTTTTCTAATATCAGAAATATCTCGTAAAAATTTTGGTTACTGAAAATGCTGTAAGGAAGAAAAAAATATTCAGTACAAAATTACTAAAATGTTTCATGATCCGTAAGTAAAATAATGAGTTATTCATTAGTAGCGAAGAAAATTGAAATAAGAAAATGTGTAATTATACACTCAAAGTTTTATTGAAAAGAAAAAAACCCTGAATAATCATTACAACATCCTTACAATATGCTGATTTGTAGATAAGATGTGAAGTCAGGGGAACAACATTTTTATTTTGTTGCGAAGAAAGCTAGTTATACTTTATTTAAAAGTCATTAAATATACCCCATAAGTTTGTTAGTTTTATATGCATAAAAATAATTTTATTTCTACTGTAGACTCGTGAAAAAGCTTGAACCTCTGTTGTCGTTTTAATAATTTTCTTGTATAAATTTGATTCTTTTCTTAAAAATAGAAATGTTTCACATTCAATTTCAATAAAGAAACTTTTGATAAGAGTAGTTAAAACGTTGTCAGGGAGAAACTTACAAAATTTTTCTGGAGTTATGATAATACATAGTAGAAAATTTCAAGCTGAAATTTCAGTGAACCATTTATTTGGACACTTATACCCCACTTTAAATAACAATTTAAATAAGGTTTCATGCAGCAAATTTGTAAGTCATATTCCGATATACTTATATTTGAAGTACAATATATCAACAATATAATGCGAAATAACAATCAATTCAATCGATAAGAGAAATGTATCTCGTCATAGAACGAAATAGGTTTTTTTTTATTAGAGAAACTCATAAATTTGTGGTTTATGTTTTAAGCCATAAAATTTCATGAATTCTTGCATTCTTATTATTATGATGCAGAGAAATCAGTAACTGAGACTCCTCATTTTACTCAGTTATGATGCGATAAAAAAGTTATTTTGATTGCTCATTACATAGATACTTATCATATAAAAACAGTTTAATCTGATGTTATAGCAAATATATATTGCGATACATTGACATTCCAACACCAACGAAGATTTTTGTTACAGGAATGAAATTTATTTGAGCGAAGGCATATTACAAAATGCATAAATCATTCAAATTTCAAGACTGTAAGTCAAAGAGAACATGCTAAAATTGGCATTTTGTGTGCCCATATTTAACAGTTGTAACTGCTTACGCAAAGGCGGGGCAATGGGCGATAGAGATTATGGATGACTGTCAGTGAAATATCGTTCCACGCAGAATAAACACATACACAGTTGTTCATTTCGGATTGCGGATGATGTCGTATTAGGGCCACTTTTCAACCAATCACATCCCACACTTGTTCTGTGGGGAGCAAATAGTGTGACCGATAAGGCCAAGGAAGAAGTGGTAGTTGGTCACAGAAGAAATTTTGAACAGTTCTGGTGACATAGGGAAGAGTACTATCTGCCTGAAAGATACCCCAGGAAGGGTCTGTAAGACAGGTTTGAGTTTCGATTCCAAACTTCCCTGATGCACTGCTTATTGTTGGTACTACCTGAGATCGGTGTAAGGCGATAGCTTGAGTGAAATGAAATAGTACCCCAAAACATTACGCTTAGAGTAGGTCCAATATGACGCATTTAAATGTCTCCTTCCAGATGTTGTTTCCCACTGTATTTGAGAGATAGAATCCGGCCGTTATGATTCTCGAAACTGAATCTGATTTCATAAGAAAGCACTATATGTTGGCATTCAGCGTTACATTATGTTCACTCTTGGAAGCATTGGAGTCACTGGCATGTATGGTATAGGGATAGTCATAGGGAAAGTACGGAAGTCGCAGTAACGGACGCCGTGTTATGAAACTTCCTTGCATTAATCGTTTGCAAATAATCCGACAGATATTGCCTGACGTGACCTTTGTGAATATCGCTGTGCGATTATTCCCCACTATGTATGCGCCTAATACTCTTTCTGGCATACTTAATATGCTGCAGATGCCTCACGATGATGTGTAGAACTTTCTCGTGTTCATTGTCTCCAAGTTGTATCAGTAGTTGTCCAAGTTGTCCATAGTTGTATGAGTATTTCGTCCAACACATTCAACAATCTCTAGATGGGATAAACCACCATTTCTAAACATAATTCTTTTCTCTCGAGCTCTCAACTTTTATAAAGTTATCTCGTTTCGCCGAAAAAGACTTGTTTACGTACTAGCAGAGAAATACCAGTCGAATCCACTAACATAATGTTTGGAATAAGCTTTTAAATTCCTTCTTTTATATTCTCCATGTAACATTTCAACATGAATTGCTTTTGCATCAAATTTGAATAGAATTTTTTTGAGATTTTGAACATTTACGTTCGCCATAAACTACCCATCTGCCGAACTAGAGGTCAGACAGACTCTTTCTTGGGGTTGGACTATTTCAGTGAACAGCGGTGTATGTTAATTCTTTTTCACTGATGCATGCTTTAAATTTATCGATTAAAATAGAAATAAAGGATATATTTTCTACGTAGGAAACCATTTCTTACCTTTTGTATATATTAAAAAAATTGGCATTATGTTCGCATAAGTTCATTTCATCTGTTGAGAATGTAGACTATTACGAAATATGTAATATACCATTGAAGAACTGAATCTGACTTAGAAATACCAAATAATGTTATAATAATGAAAGGAGAAAAACTTTATTAAATCTAAAGGGAAAATCTTAGGGAATTTGAAAATTTCAGGTTTTAGGGGGTGTACCTTTTAAAAATATATCTGATTTCTCAAGTCTTTAACCTGTTTAAATAATTTAAAAGACAAAAGAAACAGTTGTATGTGTATAAATACTTTAATTTGAAAGGTGGCTTAGAATATTTTCCTTTGTTTATCGATAAAATAATCTTAATTTGAAAAAACATTCTTTCTGGAAATTTATAAAATCTTTTTTACATTACTAAATTAGGTAAATTAATTTTCATAGTTAATGTAATATACTAAAGAATGCATAATCCTTCAAAACTAAACTGCTAATTTTCGGAATACATTTATGTAGATAATTTCTGATAAAATCAGGTTTCTCATCAGGATAGTTTCAAATTAGTAATAGAAAGTAAAGAACTAATTATACCTGAGAAATTGTGCTCCAGGTTTGCTGTGAAAATAAGCCCATTAGTTCTGTTCGGAAAATTCATGAATATTACTTCATTTAATCTTTTACCTTCCTGCGTTAAATGAATGAAATTCAAGGTGGAATAAATATATAAAGTCTTGAATTCATAGAACTTTGATACTGAGTGGGACAGGTTATTAGCATAGTCAAATGAGGATTTGATAGTTTCGTTCATTAACTCATAAAAATTCATGTGTATAAAAGTTAGAGGCCTTGAGATAATTAAATACTCTTAAGAAACTTATTATATTGAATAATTAAACTGAAATTATATTATTGTTTATCATGTTTATTAGAACACGTTTACATGTATGATAATGATTCATGATTTATGGCGAGTGTTCTGAATAAAATATTTCGAAGATATGTTAATGAAAAAAAGTACGATTTCCTTATTAAATGCTGACTATTCCTAATTCTCAAGAAAGAGTTATTGAATACCACCTTTTTGATGCAAATGCATAATGAGTGCTTTACAGGAGGTTTGATGCATATTTTTTTACTATGAGTAAGTATCGAAGTAGGGAAGTAAAGAAATGAAATGGGTGATCAATCATATGTAAAGGCTATTTCTTGGGGTTAAAATATTAAGTTTGAAAAAAGTGACTGAATAACCCTGCAAACAATATAAGTAATTTCGAGATTTTAAAGTTACGATGAATTTAGCATTATGCTAGCTTTTAATACCATATTTTTTCTCTCTTCCAAGACTTCTGCTAAGCTTCCACCAAGCGAAATCCAGCGATTTCGCTTGGTGGACCCTCTTACAAAGTATAACTACGCGCATTTTTGAATTAAGGTATTGAATCAATAAGTGCTAAAAGTATAATTTAAATGCAGTTTATTATTTTAGCTATTTATCTAGTAGTCTATATTTCCGTAAATAATTAATCCTCGTATCTCGTAAGGGAAGAATTGTTTTTATAGCGCTGTCCTATATTGATTTCTAAAATAAACTCTACACGACGTTTTACTTTCTGACAAAATTCTGCCTTATGAATAAATATACTTTAATTATTTTGATAAAATACTTTAATAATTTTGCCGCAGTATTGACGTTATTGACGTCAGAAATTCCCGAAGTCAAACTTTATTCACAAAATTACTTTGTAATATCGATATAAATCTGCTCACGTTATGCAGTATTTTTACTATGATTTTTATAAATTTATCTCTTCTTTTCTCTTATGTAATGTGACCTCAATTTATCAATTCTCAGATTACTAGAAAATTAACTTCAAAACGAGATTTTTTTCATTGGTATCTGATAAAACAATTACTATTTTTTGAAGATTAATCGTATACCACCATCTTATACGTTAGTTTGCACTCATATTTGCATTACCTATTGACATATCAATAACACACGCTTTCGTAATTTATTCCTGGACACGACACACATTTTTCCTTGTCAAACAAAATATTGAATGAACGCAGCTTTTAACTCTTTAGTTCGTGCACTACGCATGACAGTTTCAACGTTTCATAACCTTAGACTTAAAAGCATTGACTATAACTTTACACCAACTAACTTACTATTGGTGGCTTGATTAATTTATTGAACGATTTAATCTGAGTCGAATCTAACGAATTTATATAGATTCGACATCAAAAATTTGTTCGTTTCTCTGCCTTTGGCATATAGCTATGTGGTCGACAGAATGTCGTGCCACGTTAGACTTCGAACGGAGGGAGGTCAGTTGAAATCGAGCGCTAATGAGGGCCTTCGAGACTATGTCATATATGGGCACGTTAAATCCGTAGACCGGAAAGTCCTATGAGGTCAGAGGGAGGAGAGAGGTACGAGCTCTCGAGATGTCATCCCTGGGGTCCCTCAGTTAAAATTGAGCTGATTACTGGGAGTAGTTTTGGTTCACCTGTAGGGTGCTCCACTGAATAGAAACCAGTCATTCTCTCGAGATGTGTTGTTGTCTCGAGGAGATCGGACAAATGTCGAAAAAACAACTTAACCGCCACGTTGGAAAAAAAAGATAGCAAATATAAAAAAAATCTTTAAATGTTTCAAAAAGGCAAGGTTCACCCTCAATTGTAAATAAAATTTTATTGAGATATCTTATTTTTCTTTATATTATCAATAATTTTACATAATGTTAGAGTTAAATGAAGGAATGAGATTAACAGCAGTATGTTGAATCGGGTTATCATTCTATGAATAAATTTAGAAATTGAACATTTTAAAAGATTCTTGATTTAATTACCCAGACGCATGACAAAAGTTCAAATATTTATATTTTACCGTTAAACATAAGAAGTTGCAGTACAACCTACTCTCAGCAATGGATGTTGTATATGTTTTGTAGGCCTATAAAACTGTCAGAAAATAATAAAGATGAATTGGTCAAAAATTGTTACACTTAAAAGAAGTGTTTTGAAAAATGGATTCTATAACTCTCATCTGAAAGGGTAATATATATTTGAAATGACAGAGGAATTAATATAAATGTTTCCATGATGTTGAAAAAGAAGTATAATAGAAATTGTGTGGTCCCCTTTGAAATCCCCAAAAGTTCAATTCTCTTATAATGAAAGAAAGATGCTTTGCAATGTGACATGATCAGGAAATATGAAAATAAAAACGGGCTTCGTAGAAGATTCGAAGGCAGACAGAGACTGCTGAATCAGGATTAATCCTGTACAAAAATGCAGAATAAAAATAAGAGCAGGGCTTTAAATCTATAACGTGAAGAGAATTTCTCTCCCCGTCGCAATATTTGTCATTCAAACTTCAAGTATATACTGAAGATTTTTTGGAGCAATAAATGCACTTGATTGATTGGCTAGATGGCTTGCAAGATAATATTTTGACTGCTATTTTTTTGTGTCAATCTTATTTTTTAGTTTTTTTGTTATTGGAATTTTTGAGCATTGTTGTACAATTTTAGTATATGAATACTCATCTATAAAATATTCATTAGTTTTATTTGGAAAAAATATTTTATTTTAGTGGTATTGCTTGTCATACAGGCCTTTAAGATCATGCTGCAGTTTCTTACCATCAAAATATATCGAATTAAATTTTACGTAATAATCAAGAATCTGGCTTATAAATAATCCGTTTCTATACCCTATTGGAGGTTTGTTTTAATTGTTAAATATTTGTCTTTTTTACCGAAATTGAAAGTAATGAAATTAATTCTATATAATATGAAACTGTTTAAAAATTTTTGAAAAATAATCTCGCAGCATAACATAAATGTATATTATTAGCATATACACATTGTTTTTAAGAGAGAATATTTTAGTATAGCATAATCAGAATTTTTAATACCCTACGGAGTTTGGCTATTAAATAACGAGGCAGAGTCATTTATTTCAGTAGGTAAGGGAAATGGTTTTTTTCTATACATATTTCTCTCTTGGAAAAGGTAGAAAGGCACATGAAACAAGACTGATAAATTAGGAGGCTGCTTTAAAACTGCTATCGAGTTTTGGCCAAAAGACAGATTCACAAAGTATGCTGCTCGCGTCGATGGATTAACCTAAAGGATGATGACAGCATTTTTATATATACCTAGTGACTTTGATATGATAGTCTCTTTATCAATATTTTTATTTTCCACATCATTAGAGTGCTTAAAAGTCTGCATTTTTCTTAACTTTCTCCTTGTTTACGGGTGTTTTGGGGCAGTTTTGAACGGTCATAATTTTCGACCTTCTCACGACTCCCTTTGAATCTTCTCTGTTTATCAAACACATATGTACCCCGAACACACAATGTACACACAATGTACCCCGAAATTTCGTTTAGCATACGAAAAGTAAACAACGAACTCCATGAGCGATAGAGATGAAACTAGCTTAAATGTAGCAGTTTCAATGTCAATAGTTTGCCATTCATTTTGAACTCTTCAAGATGAATTTGCGTTTCCTAAAACATCTTCAGTATTCATTGACCACCTCACATTTAAAGATGACGGCTTTCTCCCATGCTATCAAGCTTTAATATATCTCCTGATAAACTAGAAATGAACTACTAGTTGCAAGAAATGAACCTCTAGTTGCAAGAAATGAACTAGAGGCTTTCCGGATCTATGTGTTCATTTAGCACAATTGATATAAACTGATAATCACTTTGAAGTAATTTAACTTAGGTTCATCATCTTTTTTCTTATACTCATTGCTGTAACACAAAATTAAAGAAGCCCAGTGGCGAGAAATCGAGTAACTTGATTTCTTCACTTTCTGCTTTTTGCAAACTGATTAAACTTGGTTTTTTTCCTCTTTTTTTTAAAAGAAGTCTTTAAACCATTTTAATACATATAGTTTCAATATATTTACTGACAAACCTAAATAAATATCAGTTTGTTTGATTTTTTTCTCACTATACTTTAATCAATTACCTTTATTAATCACTACAGCAAATTTAGGGGAAATATTCTGATTAAATTCATTATAAAATACAAGAAAATATTTACGGGCTTAGGGAATAAATACAGTAATTAATTCATAAATTAAAATTACTAATATGCAATTAAATAAAATTAGTCCATTCAGGTGCAATGAAGAGCGCAGAGTTGTTTTATGAAGCTATTAATTAAAATGTAACCAAAATCTGACACAAAGTTTGTGTAAGAATTAATTACCTGCCGTATAATCTTCAAGGTAATTATTTCAAAACCATTATAAAATTATGAAATAAATACATTCAACATGGCGAAATGTAAGCTGAATGTCTTCTAAATGAAATATTGATTATTGACGTACCCGTACATCGCGAGGAAATACATGAGAGGTTAAAGCGAAAATATTTCAGTAACGGACGCATTCATGACAGTATAGAAAAATGGCCTTTCTTTTTCCAGTTTTTAGAAGAATATTTAGTTATTTTTCACTCTTTAGCTTGTAATCGTACTATTAGAAATATTATAATGGAAACTGCATACTTGAAAAATTGCATGCTTGGTAAATTTTTTTATATTAATAACATTAATTATGAAAATATGAAGGTAATTAAAAAAATACTAAAGTTTGTTTACCATTATTTTACTTCAGTGATTAATGTTTAAAGAGAGTTGTTTAAAACTTTATTTTGTAATGTACTTTCAATCAAAGGTGCTGATAAAAGAATGAAACTAACTCCAGAGAGTCGTCTACTCTTGAAATGATCTTTTCCTAAAGTTAAAGTAGTTTTTAATTTAAAATTTAAGAAGTAAGATGCGCATGATTATTAAAAGAAAACTTGAAATTGATTGCATTTTTAATTGATTTTAAATATTAAGTAAAAATATTCTTTTTAAATGTTCAGAAAAAATTTTGATAATTGAGAAAATAAAATATTAAAGAATATTGACTATGAACATAGATATCATAGGTAATTAAAGTTGACAATTCGTAAGATAGTAGTGATTGAATCATATTTTTTTGCATAGATAGTATTTTCTGTAAAGTATTGTCCACCTTATATGAGGTGTTAGTGTTTACTTACTACACTTTACTTCCGAAAATTCTTTCTTTTATATTTCCTATTTTTTCTCATTTAAAGACTACTATAAATTCAGGAAATATACAAATAATACCCTTTATCTCATTTATCTATACTTGTAAGTTCTATCACAGTTTTTGATATCTTTAAGATTTCATTTTTCCTATCGAAAAGACTCGAAATGAAGGGTTATTTTAGATCTATAATTTAATGTATAAAAGCATTTTCGACATATATATTTTAGACTCTATAGTGTCATTTTGATGACACGGCATTATTATCACGGCATTATCATCATTATTATCACGGCAATACTCTTCGAGTGTAGTTTCGAGGAAAATATTTCTCTTTAACCTTAAAATATATATGAAAAATTAAATTATTCATGTTTTAATTTCTTGTAGGAGCACTTCTCTCAGCACCTGTATTTGAAAAATATTAGAAATTGAGTTATAACTGTTTTTAACAGCTTATGATACTTATTCCTAATGTGTTAATTTTAGGGCAAATATTATGTAAATGATATTACTACGCCATGGAATAAGTAAACATATAAGTATCATATGTTTTGAAAGTTAATCTAAGTTGAGACATTCAATATATTCGTTGAAATTAGTAATATCACCTTAAAAAAGATTATCTGAAGCTTAAGAATGATTTTTTTAAATTACCAAATTCGCTTATTCTGGGATTTTTGATCATTTAAAAATAATTTACAGGCTTAGAAATAAGATACTTCTGTGAAAAAGAAATTGCTAAAGTAATGCTGATTGGAATGAATTTAATATCAGTATATGCGAACTGGAAATGTTTATTTACGCACATAGTAATGCAATAAGTGAAATTACTACACAACATTAACTCCGACTTCCAATTTCATTTGGGTTGGTGGAAACAATTGCGTCCGCTGCGCGTCAGATTTTATGGCTATTTCTGTTTATGAAGTTTAGATTTCATGGAAGTGCATCCAATTTGGGTGAAATTACGTATAAATCTGAGATTTTACGCTCTAATTATTATGAGACTGCAATAAACTTAACAGTTCAAGGTGTATTATCACAAGATATACAAATAGAGATGAAGACAGATGCAATATTTAAGAAAGATAAATATTATTTAAACATTTCTATACGTTTGCAAATACTTTCATTTCAAAAGAAAATATTGTTATAAAAGGAGCAATAATATTATGATTAGAGATTTATTAGTATAAACATTATACTTGAAAGTTTAAATGTGTTTTCTACTTTCTAAGTGTATATGGATATCTCACAATTCGGAGTTTCTTGTATTTTAATTTCATGTCATATTTACTGCTGAGTTTCGTCAGTGCACTTTTGATTTGCAGAAACATCATGGTATAGGATCAAATAATTGTTCCCTTTAATGAAATCTAGATATAAAGGTAAAAAGTATTTTTGTTAATGCTAGAAATCGAAACTTGATATTTAGTAGCATTAAGTAAGTATTAGAAAATTGCTTTCGAAGATTATTTCTGTTAACACGGAAGAAATTTGTGTAATGAGTAGACTATGTTGATGAGTTCTTGTCGCAAGAGACCATTTTTACAACAGGGATTACATATTTTATATTATTATTTGGTTCAAAATGATACTAAAAATAATTCTGTTATATTAATTATTTTATCAATTAACACACCAATTGTAACCTACAAACTCGTCCAAAACTCACAGATGGTTTAAATTTTTGGTTTTTCTCCCAGACTAAGGCCAATTGTGTTGTATCTATTATCTTTGTTGTTCTTCAAAATCAGACTGCTTAGGTTTTACTCGAATTTAAGATCAGACTGTTGAGAAATTTAGATTTTTATTTGTTACTAGCTGAAAACCCGCACTTCGCTACGGAGTACATTCAAATTAAATACAACGGTAAATGTATGCAATTAATGCCAAAAAAATAAATAAATATATATATATATATATATATATATATATATATATATATATATATATATATATATATATATATATATATATATATATATTAATAATAAATTGATGATCAATGTATACAATTGATGTAAAAAAAAAGCAAAAAAATATATTTAAAAAAATCGTAAGGGATATTTTTATAGACAATATAATGTAGAAGAAAATATTCAAATTAAATGTAATAGGACATACTAAAGAATATAGTACAGTTAATATAGTACAGTTTGGGGAACATAATATCTTTTATTGTATTTTAATATTTTTTGGATAATGTCCAATCGTCTGCCGCATTAGCGAGAAAAAAATATTTTGTCTATTTAGTTGTTATGCACGTGACGATAAATTTATTTAAAGTACCAGAAAAAGAAATCACGTGATCAGCATTTAATAAATTAAATTCTGAAAATTAATCTTTAAAAATTCACCAAAAATCAGAAAATGGAGGTAAAGATTCGAAAAAGATCTCACTTTAAAGGAATTTTTATGATCTTAATCGTGATGTAAATTTTATAACCCCCAAATTATTATTTTAAACGCAAACTTAAAAAAAGTTACTAAAACAGCTTAAAAATTTAATTTTAAAAAATCCAAGAAGAATTTTTCAAAAAGCTTTCTTAGTGCACCCCTACACCATAAGAAGAATCGCCATGCAAACTTTCAGCACTTTAGGTCTAGCGGTTTGGTCTGTGCGTTGTATGTCAGTTAGTCAGTCAGTCAGGGAGTCGGTCAGTTACGGAACTGATTTACATATATATCGATTATTAACAGCGCTACAGGTGAACACGGTATGTTTATAAATGCTTTATACCTTTCTTTCCATATCCTGTTGCCTTATTTATTTAGTGTACACACACAAGCACACACACATATATATCCTACCTACATTTATCTGCCAAAATATGAATAAAACACGTATATTTTAAAACTTTTGGGACTTTTGGATTGAATTTCATTAATTGGCTTATGAAATCTAAGTGAGGGATGAGTGGGGTAGGATATTGAAGATACCTTTTGATGTACGTGGGATAAGGATTAAAACGTATTGAACTGGTATGTCTGAAAGATTTTTATTGAGGTTAAATAAAAACATCATGGCTAGAAACCTACCCTAAACACCCTTTAAAACTGAAGTGATTAGTCAGATGGTCTTTGAATTAGATAATTCGGAAAAGTGAAATAAGTTAAACGTTAACCACCGTGTTAGAAAATAGCGCCATTATGAACGGATTAAAGTAGCAAAATCTATCGTTAAGTTATTCTTTTTACGTTCTAAATATTATCATAATAAAAATATTGGAATAATGTAAGTATAAAGTTCTCTTCAGTGTTGCAAAGTGACCTTCTTAATTCCTAACTCGCCAAGTGAACCCCTCATAAGTTCTAACAGTAATAGTAAGATCCTTAACTATCAACACACACAAGAAAATAATCTGGACATGTTTAGAAATAAATTTATGCATATAACTAACTTATATACACATATAATGAATATAACTAATTAATAATGCATACAAACAATGCAGTCGGTTAGTAGAAGTATCTGGTTGTAACAGTTAAAGCCTCATATCATAATATCAGCACGTTTATTAAATTGCAGGCATTTTTCGAAACATACTTATAATGTCCAAAACAAAAATATATGTTTCAACTACTTTGATTTAAAACTACGATATTTTTAATATCAAGGTTTAGTGGATATTAACTAGGATTTCAAAGGGATAACATTTTAGCGCGACATATATTCTAGAGGATTTATGATTTCATGGTTCTGAGTTTAACGAAGTCTCCATACATGCTATCATCATTATCAAGCCATTCCCACGAGAAGACAAAGTTTATATCCTCCATGCTACGTTCATAATCACCCTTTCTTTATATCATAAATAACTAACAATAAAGTCTCAAGTTTGAACCATCGAGCTGACAGATTAGGCGTCGATTAATTAATTTCTGACATCTTTGAGTCAAATAACTCTTGAGTGAGTGAGTCAGAAAATATTTTTGATAATAATTTGATGCTAAATAATAAGAGCAATAAATCCTAACCCTGATATCGATTTTTTAAAAAGTTTTTTTCCTCCATTTATGATAATGGAAAGGCAATGGCTGAGTTATAAAAGTCTCTATATATTTTATTGAAAGTAAGCTATATTGTCTTTTGTCATTGAAAGAACTTCAAATCATAACAAAAAACCCTTTAAATTTTGCGTTTGTTCCTAGAAGTTGCAGGTTTAGATTTTATTATGACCTAATAGTTTTAACCCCTATTAAGATAAAATTTTAGCTATGTTTCCAATTAATAAGCTATTTATATTAATGAATATTTTCTACTTATATAAAAAAATTTTAGAAAAAGATATTTTTCAAAATAAAAGGATTTATATTCATATACTAAATTAAATTTTCTCCTTGATATTTTCTCTTCGATTTTTAACTTGAAATTTTCTAAACTTTATAGCCCTTTAATAAGAATGTGATTTTGTCTGTACAATAAAGTTTAAGAAAATAGATATACAACTACTAAGCCAGTGAAAATTACTGGTTTTAACATTAGTAGGAACAGATATGCCTTAATAGTCGGTAGGTTGACTATCAAAAATAGATTATTTTCTAAACAATTAGTTATGTACCATAAAATCAAGCTCTGATGCATGTCTGCGTATAAATTATCTTTAATTTTATTAAAAAATCATTGGATAAAAGCGTAGTTATATAAGAAATAGAAAAATAGAAAGAAAGATGTGGGTATTTTGTTACAGGGTGATAAATGATAAATTTATTTACTTCCATAAAAACTCTCCCTCTCCCCCCCAAAAAAAAAATTAAGAAAAAGCCCGTCTTACATCTGTATCACTAGCTTTTGCCTCTTCTGCTAAAGGTATTTTGGATTCCACACGTCACCTTTAAATAAAAAAATAATCAACAATTTATGTTTAGGATCTAATTATCCTGGTTGAAAATTAAACATATTCCTTAGAGGGCTATTAACTGGTACATTATATTTTGATGAGCGGCGAGAGGACAGTTAAACTTCCCACTTTCGAAAAAATACGCTTAATATAACAAGCCCTACCGGAACAGATTAAACTAGGCAGTATATTTTGTGCAGAGAGCTCTTTAAGAATTAAATGATACAAATTATGAACTCTTGAAATGAATTTATTCATAAGAAGGACGCAATAAAAGAATAACATACCAGAAGGAATTTCTTATTTTTTGTTATATAAATTAAAGTAAAATTTTGAGAATTAGGTTAAAAAACACGGACAATGATTTTAATCTTTTTTATTACAATAACAGCAAAGAAAATCTATAAATTCCTATAATTTACATGACATAAAGCGTCATTCTTTTGTTAGTACTCATGATTTGGTAAATTTTAATGGCTGCTAAAATATAGAATGTAAAACAATTTTTTTTCATATTGGCGTGTCGTTGAAATATAATAGACCTTCATTAATATGTTATAGAGGTTTAGTATCGAATTTTATTCTTTGAACGTGTGTTTTAACTGTCTAACTTCAAGAACTTATACTTTAGTTTGTACTTTTTTCTTTGCAGTTGAGAATGGTTGTCGTAGTGATTCACGTATTTGAGTCGATTCCTTGTCTTTTTTCCTGATTAGATATTCCCTGGAATAATTTTTCGTTATGTAGGAGTTTAATGGAAATGTTTTCAATGCCGAACAAGTATTTTAATCATTAGAATATGTTATTTCATGTTCTCTCAAAAGTCGCAATCCAAGAATAACATAAAGTTTTGTACAAAATGTATAGATTAAATTTAATTGTTGCAATTTTTACACATTATTGTCTACTTCTAAAAAAAATATGAATTTTATTAAGAATGAGAAATGTTTTAAGATCTGATTTACTCAAATAGAGGGGAATAATGGATAACAAATAGAACTTGAAGTATAATGTCAAATTATTTATATTTTCTGTTTTCTTTTCTTGAAAACGAAACTGGAGTAATTGGGAGAATAACAATAGGTATACTTGATTGCAATATCGGTTCTAAATATTTTATTGCAAGTTTACAAAACAAAACAAAATAAATTCGGGTAAAAATTCGATATTTTTTAAAAGAACACTGAAAGAAAGATTAAATACTAATTTGTTTAGAAAACCATTGAAAACACAAAATTTTCAGGACATAAAAGATCCGAATAACTGCGTTTCAAATATATTTCATACATCGAAATATCGTTACATTTTTTTAAATATTTTATTGATTGCTGTGCCATGATTGCGGAGAATTCTGTAATGGAATAATTAAATTCTTTACTTAAATTTTTATAAATGAGTTCTTATGTATCTTATGAATATATTTTTAACATTAATTATTCATTCATAAAATACATAATATATTTTATGAATATATTATGTATTTTATGAATATATTTAATGAATATATTTTCAAGTATATTAATATATTTTTCTAATTCCTAAATATATTTAAATATATTTTGTGTTTTATATATTTGTACATATATTCTTTGTAACTCAATTATGAAATTTTAAGAATAGATTTAATTCAATTTGGTTAAAAGATACATACCTATTTTTTAGAAATCCTGATACCAATCTTTAGTGTATTGAAAATTGTGGCATAAAGTCTTTAATACATTTTTAGACTGTTATATTTAGTAAATGCTATTCGTAGCTATGTGGGGTAATTTATTAATGTTTGTGATGGCTAGACAAATAAAATATAGGCAGAAAAGTTTCCAAACTAAAGAAATATTCATAAATCTCTTAGGATAGACCATCCGCCTTGTACTTATACAGGTTTCTCCCCTATAGCCGTTACCCCCCCCCCCCTTAACTTCGAAACGGTGACAACTTAGGCCATAAATCTGGTGTCTAGGTATAGTAAAAATGCTATGCACTACTCGATGAGACAACTTACGCAATCTATCGGCAAATTTTGGAATTAGCGTTTTTATCTCAAAAACGGTACGAGATACGGGAAAAAATCCATTACAAAGTTGTTTAGCATCATCGATTTAGTAAGAAAAGACACTTTGAGCACATTAATACTGAAAACAGAATGTAGAAAATGAACACGTTTGGTCACGATTTCGAAAATTATGTCATAAAGAGTGGAAGAAAGAAACTGAGACAGTTCTGTATCTTCAGGATCATTAATTTATGTTGCTGAAAATGCTCTCCATTAGCCACTATACACATTTGCACTCTGGAATGGATTTCTCGCTGCACATTGGTGCAATGACGCCATAGTGTTGAAAATCACGACCAAACAAATGTTCATTTTTTACATTCTGTTTTGAGTATTGATTTGCGCAAGGTGTGTTTTCTTACTAAATTTATAATGTTCAATAACTTTAATTGACTTTCCCCCCGTATCTTGTACCGTTTTTGAGATAAAAACGCTAAATCCAAAATTTGCCATTAGATGGCGTTGTAAGTTGTCTCATCGAGTAGCGCATAGCCTTTTTACTATACCTAGACACCAACTTTATGGCCTAAGTGGCCGCCGTTTAGAAGTTAAGGGGAATGTAACGGATATAGGTGGGAACCCTGTATAAAAATTCTATTTCAGCTAATGTTGTTTTTCTGTGAACTATGTCTTAAGCATGGTCTTGCGGTGGCCCTGTGGTATAGCGCGCTGGCTTTCAGTGCTGAGGGTGCTCAAATCGAATCCCGGCCTCGCGGATTAAAATACCTCCGTTTGTGTCTTTCCTTCATAGGGGGTGATGCTGGTCCGCCTATATAATAAAATGGCCACCCGCATAATAAAATGGCCAGCAAACCGAGGTGAATTATAGGCGAACGTCTACACGACAAGAACCTCGGCTTATAAAAAAAAATAAACATAACGCCAGGATTTGATATTTAATAGGCGTTTTAGAAGTTTAGCAGTACTAATCGCTGTAACTGTTAACAAACGAAGCTTAAAACACAATATTTAGAGAGTACATTTTTCATAAAACTTGCCAGAATTTTTCTACATCTCCTATCTCACTGCATGTTATACCATTCGTCTGTAGAACACCAAAATGAAATATTTTAACATCGCTGAATAATTTTATTGTGAAAAAGTGTTTTTCCCCACAGTGAAGGCAAGCGAATGGGACATTAAAATTATAATTATACCAGGGGGCATCCAACCTCCGTTGGTGAATCATTCCTCTTTCTATTTACCCATTTTTGTGAGCTTGAAACAAATAATGACATATCAGAGAAAATACTAACAAGGGAACTCCTAGGAGGATGTTTCCCTTTAGCAGATAACACCCCCCCTTCTATCATCTTTTTATACTTATAAAAGCTATAATGAAAGGTAAGCGAGAAAATTAAACGTTTTATAAAAACTCAATTTTAAAATGTGACACAAAAGTTACGGATTCAGCTAATTATTTTTTATATATAGGGTAGATATAAGGTTTCTTTGTATTTTCCCATGTATACACAAAGATACAGACACACTCGCACGTGTGTGTGTATATATATATATATATATATATATATATATATATATATATATATATATATATAAAATCGTATTTATCTATAAAAGTACCCAGACTGATATTCAATTATATATGCGTCGATAAATGTTAAAGTACAAAAATAATAAAATTATTTATGCCTCTCAAATGAAACCTAGACAAAAAATCAATGCGTCACATTTGTGGAAAGAAATAACCAATTATGCGAGTGTTTTAAATTGAAATGTTGGAACAAAATCCCCTAAAACGAGAGAAATTCTCGAAACTTACAAGAAAATCATTACGTCATTGAATGTGACATTTAAAGTTCCTTTTTTAAATAACGGGCAGTGTGCATTCATATTTGAACGAAAACTTTTTAGATGATATGCTACAAATGGTACATATTTCATATTACCTTTTTTGGAAAAGGGAAGCGAGAAAGAACTTTTAAAGTACTAGTAATTAATTAATGAATCGTAAAGAGCGCTTTGAATAAGAAGTTTTCATCTGACATTTATATAACAAGAAAAGTCATTTTTATATCATTTAATGTTAAACTGAGAGATCATGCTTTTCGGACAGGATATTGAAAATAAAATTGATACTAATTTTTGTTTTTACGAAATCATATATTTAAATTGATGTAGTTTTATATCTCAATTGTACATGGAGTAAAAGAAACGAGAAATTTTATGCTGTAGGGAGATATAGCCTAATTCTAGGATATTGCCTTAGCTTGGTCAGTTCTGTGATGTAAGGAATAGCTTCGTCTCTACTTAGATATTCGTCTCTAAATGGTCTCTATTTAGATATTTTGCATCGGTTACGGAATATCTACTTCACACCTTTTATCGCTGCAGGCAGAACACGTACTCGATCACAATTTTTCTTCTGCATTCTGCTTCATCACGCACGTATGGGCGGGGGTAAATTAACCATATTAAAAGCAAATATTCTTAATTTAACAATATACTAGTTGTTATCTGTCCAAACATCACTGCTGGATTGTAAATAAATGCACTAAAACACAAATTATACTCAACACATCGTTCCCAAATATTGAAAACTATAATATTAAGAATAGAGAAATACACTTTAAAAATTACTATTGGACCCAGCAAAAAGAAATATGGTTATCTCAACAGAGTGAAATAAACAATTTCCGTCACGTTTAATTCTATATCTCCCAAACATAATTAAAAATAAAAATGGCCGAGAGAGACCTAGAGAGTTTCTTCGGATTAAAAACAAATTAACGTGTTTAAGCGGCCTCGTTCTTAGTATCTAAAGCCAGATTTAAACATGATACTGAGCATGCGCAGAAACAAATGTTTTTATGCGGCCTCTTGCTAAGTGAGTATATGAAGACAGATTTAAACATGTCCCTAACATGCGCAGAAAACAAATTTTAATTGTAAATTATCCCTAATTTATAGAATTTGCTGTTACAAAAAGCAAATGAACAATGAGATTCTGCATATTTGACAATTCTACAGAATACAATCTTTCGTTTAAGACCAAAATGAAGTAAATTGATACAGTAGTTTTCTCTCACGGACTTAGCAACTTAAATATATAGATTTCCACTATCATTATTATATCAATTATATTACATGCTTATTTTATCTTAAGAAAACATAAAATTAATAGAAAAAAGTCGGAGTCAACGCAAATTACTCCAAAAGGTCCCATTAATTATTACTAGATTTCTGTTTCTTTTTATCCTACACTAAACCTCAGTTTCTTCTACATAAGTCTGTCTGGCATCTTCATACAACTTCAAGGTATTAGCCCTTTCCGGCACACTACCTTTTAAAGTTGGAATTTCAAAAAAAAATTTGTATGCTGTCTATTTAGGCCTAGAGTAGTATAATCATGTAATTTCATAAAGATTGCACTTACCGTTTTAATTTTGTGGGTGTTACCAGAGCGGCAACACTGAATCACATGAGCTTAGAAAATGCGAGCATTGCTGTGAAGCACGCAATAGAGTAAAAGTTTTGGTTTTATTTAAAAAACGCTAGATTCGGATCTCTGCAGCAGATTTAGAGTTACCCAGGGTGCACCACGTGGAAGCCTGCTACTTTACACCCCCCACCCACCCCACTACCACTTGTAAAAAAACACTTTGCTTTATGAGGTATTTTTTTCTTTTCGTGATACTTCTCGAAGCATGTAACACCCCCTTTGAAGAAACACAAAGCAACATTGCACATTTCTATAAAAGCAAGAGGGAAAAATACAACTTCAAGGTGTAAATCCAAGAGCGAACTGATAAAATTATTCTTGACCATGTGTTGACTTCGACATTCCTCACGTGGAATTCCCAAGGTGCGGACAACCTTTTGTAAACCCTATTGCCTTTTAGTGCCCCAACAGACTAGGTACAAAGACCCTTCTGTTGACTTCTGGAAAGCAGCAATCGTTACTTCTGGGAAGAAGACCCCCTCGCAATAGAACTTTGTTTACCTTTCTCAAGTGAAATATGAGATGATCCGCCCTAGTGACTCAGTGTTGCCGGTTCGGTAACACCTTGAATTCATGGCTCGATTTTAGATAAGCTTCCAATGTAAAAATTAAAAAATAATGCAAAGTAAAGAGATTAGAGTTCAGCCAACAAAATAACATAGGAAATTTTTTCCAGAAATTTTTTTTTATATCTAAACAAAAACCTGAAAAATTTCTTTGAAAATTAAGGGTTTTTAAACACTTGACTGAGAGGAAAATTATGGATTGGTAGTTGTGGTACTATCATTTAGTGTTGATAAGGAAAGTTAAAAGAAACATTTTATCCAATTTTCATTTTTTTTACAGTTTATTTTCAGCGTTTAAAAAGGGAACTTTTTAGGTGTTACCAGACTGGTAACACTGTTCCGGAAAAGAAGTTAAGATCAGAATCTACAGCATTATGACCCACAACGTCATCAGGGTGCGGGCAACTATTGAGGTGGGTTTCTGCCATATCAGAGAGGCCACACACAGGGTAAGTTGAAAAATCTGCCATGCCGATTCGGTTCAGGTGTTTTCGAAAGTAGTCATGGCTAGTAAGAACACAAACAGAGGAGTCACCAGTAGCGTCACCAAATTCTATTTTTGTACGGCTGAATTTGTTTCAGGTCTGTATCCATGCTGTGATTTGTTTTTTATTTTGAAAGGGACACTGGTGAGCTCCGTTTTTATCGACTAAAAAATATCATTTAAGTTCTCTCTTCACTAACCTGTTAAATTTTTTCTTAAATTCCTGAATCTCTAAAACAGCTGAATCTCTAAACGAAGGAAATTAATGCTCTTGTTTTGCATCAGTACTAGAACTAATATCCGAATAAACTGGGAAAATATTATCATGAATTAAAAACATCGATGCGGATAAGTTGAAGAAAGTACTTATAAACAGAATCTACTCTCTCAGTATCGAGAATCGTAATGAACCAATAAAATGAACGGAAATACACCATATCTTGGCTTGCTGCTTTGCTTGAATTTTCTCACCCATCACCTTTTCCATTTGTCAAAAATAATTGTTAGCGCATTCGCCGTGCTAGTAAGCTTAGAGGTATTTTCATCCTTTTCTTACATCAGAAAAATTGACTGAAAAGCGAATGGAGAGTATAACCTTAGTGCGTTAGTAGTTTATAAAGAACCTTGCAGTAGCTATGCTGTCTATGAAGTTTTTTAGGTATTATTTTAGAAGCAATATATATAAACTAAAAATTCATTTAAAGAATTATTTTAACTAACAAAAGCATGGTTTTACGGATATTCACCATAATAGGGATCTATTAATAGGAGAGAAAAATCTTAACATTGAATAATTTGTATGTAGATAGTTGTAGTCATAGGAAGTAATTTAAATTTTCTGACAACATGTTGCTAAATTAACAGGAAAAAAATCCAGTTTTTTACTTATTGCACTGCTATTAATTTACTTTGAAAAATACAAGCATTCTCGCTTAAAACCGTTAAGAGCTGAATATATTATTAAGAGTTTTAATGTGACCCAAACTGCTTATGAAAATAAAAACTTGGCTCTAAATTAGTTATTTAAAACTTATTAAATATACATATTGATACGCATATGTTCTTAGACAGAATGAACTTTTGTGGGAGGGGCCACTATTTCATATATTTGACGGAAACATAATTGAGGTTTGATCTTGGTAATACAAAGTAATAATTACCAAAGGATCCTGTTCGCAGAATTTCCCTCCTGATTATATATATATATATATATATATATATATATATATATATATATATATATATATATATATATATATATATATATTTCATTGCAATGCATTTTAAGTCATAATGTTTCCACGCATTCAATTACACAACAGTGGATTTTACGATTGCATGATATTTTATGTCTAAAACATTAATTTTTAATTGTCATTTCGATTCTTTAAGATTTTTGTGGGTAATATAGCATAAATATTTTTTTTAATACCGCATGCTTGCTTGCAATAGCATCGAATGTTGACGAAATCTCTTTAAGCTGGTCCTCTGTAATAGGTATAGGTCTGTATATAGTTTACTTCCCTGATTCACAGCTAGAGTGTGCTTAGAGAATTGATCCTAATCTGTTAGAATTTTTGAAAGTTTAATTGCTTGGTTCAGAAAAATAAAATCTTTGTATAAAGATGAATACCACATTTGTACATATAGACTAAAGAAAAATAAATTAATAGAATTTTATTCAACTTGAAGTGTATTTTGTCTGAAAATTCGATCTTAATGAGTATGTAATTCTACTTATGTCTCGTTTTCATAATCCTGCAAATTGGAACTTCATTAGTATTTTTATACATTACCCTGTTTAAAATATACTGGACTAATTAGTTTTCAAATGCTTTGCAGTCGTTCACTTAATTGATGGTAAGTGAGCAGTATTTGAGACTAGTATAAATTTCAGACTTGAAAAGTCCTTTATACAATTCTTTTCTGTAAATGAAACTTTTTATTTCGCTTTTAATCTGATTGCTTGAAAACGTCCCATACAATTGAGCCTTCAGTTCTCGTTCGTAAAATTACAAGATTTTATGTTATTTTTTGGTAAAAAATTATATTCTCAGGAAAAAAAGTAAGAGTATGTCCTTAAAATTTTGAAAAGAAATACATTTCTTCAACTACAGTATCTTATTTTGAATTGTGTTTTAAGATGAAACAAGAGGCAGATAATTGATATACGGACTGTATGATTTCAAGTTCAGATAAAATCCACTTTTTGTCTTAAATGTGTCATAAATAATTTGTGAGATCTGTTGTTGTTCGTGTGTTAAGCGTTCATGCGTCAATAGTATTATGAACAATGGTTAAACATATTTACTTCAGTTTCGACTAACTCAATTTAAAATCTAAATAAATTAGATAGAAAAAACAGTACAGATTAACTAAAATCTCCTTTTCCAATTTTTATTACGAGGGTTGTAAATTAAGTAGTGGCAATGTCACCCAGAAAAGTCGTAGAACATCGGGCATGCTCAAACAGGATATCGGAGGAGTCAGGTGGAGCTGTAGTCGATATGTAGAGTACATTAAACCGTAGATCCAGTAGAAGGGGTAGTTGCTGCGGGACGTTGAAGTGGACAGTGTCATTTTTACCGCTTTAAATCATGTTTACAAAAAATGATCAGCGGTCGGGGATTAAAATGAAGGTTGTCCGTTTCTACAGCACCATCCGCACTTGTTGGAACACCCTCCGTACTCCCCTGACACGACCTCTTTCCTAATTTGAAAGAACCCCGTCAAGGTATCATATTTTCCTGACGTGCCGTCTGTGATCCGAGCATTACAGCGCTCCGTCGCTGACATCAACACACAACACCTTGCCAACGGTATCCTACGGCTTCCTGACATCTGGCAAAAGGTACATGACTTTGCTGGTGATTACATTGAAGGAATGTAATGTAATTTTGTTTGTACGTACATTAAAAAAAAATTCTGGGTATGTTGCCATTGCTTTATTTACAACCCTCGTATTTCAGAATCACCAGATGGATAAATTATTTCATTAATTAACGGAAAGGAATATAGATCATTGTTGAAAGGAGTAACATTCCTGAACATATGAGAAAAAAAAGATTCGTGAACTCGTACATCAAATTATCAACATGTACGCTACAAAAACACATTATTTCTTAATAGGGGAGATCCGTGTATTGTGGACCATCGTGTAATATGGACCATGTGAACATTTTTCTGTTCACACTTCAGAAGTGAAGGGAAACACTTCAGAGGCCACTGTTCTGACTTCATCCCGTTTCAAGAAGGTCATTGCAGAAAAACAATAAAAAGAAGCGACCAAAGCTGGACATCCAACAGCGTCGTAAAGAGGAACGAATAACAAAGAAAGCTCAACAAGAGATGATTGGACAGAAGACGACGACAGAGCGAAAACGCCCGGCAGCTCCAAGTGTCTCAGTAGGGACATCCTCAGGAACCTCCAGCCAAGAGACAGCTGCGAATCAAGTTACTGAACCGTTTACTTTCTGCGCATTCTGCGGGGAATGTACGGAGGAAGACTGGATTAGATACGGGAAATGCTGCTCATGGATGCATGAGGATTGCTCCAACATAACCAACCCGATACACTATTATTGTGATGATTGCTGTACTTGAAATGAATTTACTAAAAGCACAGCTTTGTGTATCCGTCTTTCATTCTATATCATACTTTTTATTCTCGTGTAAGTGGTCCATATTACACGAACGTATGTGTAATATGGACCACTGACACGAAAATAAAAAAAAATATTTCCAGCAATTATTAATAGTTACTAGAGTACTTTACCAAGTATGAACCATGAAGCTATACAATTGTAATGAGCAGTCAACAAATTAAATCATTTTTTAAAAATAATTTAAGTTTTATGAGCATTCTTGCTTAGGGGGTCCATATTACACGGATCTCCCCTATATATTGCAAGTAATATCCCTGTAGATATACATTGCACTTTTGGAAAGGAAAAAGGAAAAAAAAACTATGAACAATTTCCCCAAAAGCAAGGTTACCTTGTCTATTGAGAAATCGTTGAATACTGACTTATCTGTAAATTAAATATGTAAGAAAGAAAGAAACATCGATCCTTTCTAAAACTCCTTTTATAAAAGGGAGTGATCCTTATGTCCACTTGGGATTGACTGTCTTACTGTGGACGACCATAAGCCCATTTCAGTTTTAGTAATTAGAAAAAAGTAAACACTCGGAGTATTTCTCAGAAATTACGGAGGTAAATTTCGTGAAATCTACTCGATACCGAATATACTCAAAAAATACTACCTACATAGTAAACGTCTCAAAAGTCTTAAGAATTTACATGAAAGTATTTCAAATTTTCCATTTGAGGTTAATTCGAAAGCATATCTGTCTGGATATCGTGTTCGATAACCAGATGCGTTGTTTTCTTTTTATGCAAAATAGACACACGAGTGAATCACGTTGGCCACGTTATAATCCTGTTTCTTTGTAACATATTTTTTAGAAATTTTAAATGTTCGAGTCTATATTATTTTATTATTTAGCTTCACCAGTAGCGTGTCCATGATATATTTTTAATGCTGTTAGATATTTAAATTCGTTGAAGATAAGATTCCATATGACATAGAATGATGGTGTAATATAGCCCATAGGGACAAACATTTAGAAGGTGTTGGTTTTGTTCTTGAGTCAACCTGATAATTTTGAGGTTAAAGAAAGCTGGTGTGTTGTCAACTCAGGGACATTATATTCTTCATTAGTATAAACCCAGAAAAGAAACACAATAATCAAGGCGCAAAGAAAATTACAGTTTAACTTTTCTATCTAATCCCACATAGAGTTTAAATAACAAAACATGGCAAAATTAAATTCGAATTCTTTAACTTCTCCCGCATAAAGTGCTAAATTTCTTCTTTACAAATGCGATTGCAATATTTTTTTTCAAAATCTCCTGAACTCTCGATATTATACAATAATAATTATCTCAATGTACGAGGATGAATAGTATTTAGATAAACAGGTGACATGTTCGAGACAAGAATAAGTGCAATTCTTTTATACTTTATTCTTACTCTAAAATAAAGTAAACACATGTACAAACTTACGCTTTTTACTTACTATCATTTCTATTAAATAAGATTTAGAGGTAATGTTTTTATTGACTTTGTGTATAGCGTTCAAATAGAAATTCTGTTTCTGAACAGAACCTGAAAAGTTGCATTAAAATCCCTTTCTCTCGAAACACAAGTTAAATCAAAGAGGGATATTGTTACTGCTTTTTATAAAAAATAGAATAACACAGACCAAAAAGCTCCTGCAGTCCCAATTCGTATCAGAATATACAGAGCAGTGGTTTTTTTTAAGGTATTGATCGAAAATGTTTCTGCTTGGATATTCGATATTCCACGAATAAGTTACTTTCAAACTTTAGAAATTTTCTTAAACATTCAAATAGTATATTTTATTTTTACCCTTTATATATTTGAAAAAAAAAACATTTTGAGACTAAACGCTTAGATACGCACACATGTGTCTGCATAAGGAAATATCTGTGAGTTTAATGTATATGATTAACTAAATATATAAGTTATATATGCATATATAAAATAAAATTATTATGAGCATTAACTTTCGTATTTATATTGCATCCAGAAAAAATATGAGCATTAATATTTTTTTATAAAATTCAAATACAAATTCCTTCACGTTAGAAAACGCAGTTTTTTCCCCTAATGCGAACGCACTTGTCGTGAGATATTCTCATAATATACAGCATAAATTGTTGGCTACTTTATTATGAGACCACCATTTATTTGAGCCGACATTGCTTCCTATTACACGGAAACGTCCAAGCCAAACTCGGAATTTGAATCGAAATCCACTGCGAGGAAGCTCAAGATGCAAACAGGAAAAGTAGTGATTGTACAGGTTTCATTAAAAAAATATCAGTGACTTCTATGATTTTTTGCAATAAATATAATATATTTTCATCTGGATAGTCAATTTTAGTAGCACTTGATGGTTTCAAAAACATTTCTATTTTTCTTTTAGGTTATTTTAAGTTTATTTTTTGTACCGTACTTGCTGTAGGAAGCATCATCATATCAGTAACTAAAAACTGATATATTTACATAAGAGAGAGAGAGAGAGAGAGAGAGAGAGAGAGAGAGAGAGTGTGAGTGTGTGACTGACTGACTGACTGACTGAATTCGTCTTGGGTTCATTGTGTTACAAAAGTTGGCCGAGCTTCTCTTAACGAAACACTGCGGTGAAATGCCATCGAAACTGTTTTTTCGATAAAACTCATTCACAATAAGATCAGACTTTAAAGCATAATGGGCTTCTGTTGTAATTTTAGTATGGCTCGACGAAGGGATTTCTGGAAGCAAAAGCATTATAGGAGAGAGATATTTAAATACCGAGTTAATAAATTTTTGATCCAGGGTAAACACGGAGCTCGAAAATAAATTGTACCAAGTCAAAAATAAAACTGAATGATTTGAATGGTAGATATGCTCGAACCAGTCTATATGTGAAAATACTGCACTCTGCTTTCTTTTACACACTCTGCTGACGAAGAAAAAAAATGAAGTGAATAGCAGGATTTGAACTTAAAAGGAGTCTTCACATGTGCTTCTTTTACTTTCATTTCCAATGGCGGATTACAAGACTATTAAATAAGCAAGAACAGACAAACAAAAGAGAACTAAAACGTCCGTCCACTCAAGAGTGTCCTAGCTATCCAATATCTCTCCCGCACTGGAGCTGGAGGTAGAGCGGGGTAGGACAATATATGGGTAAAGTCCATGTCCTCTCGTCGATTACATAGCTTGTAGGCGTCATTTAAAACGTAATGTATTTTCCATTCTGTTTTCGTGAATAACTGCAGTTGTCCACAATATAACCGGTTCTTAAGTTCAGTAACAGAAAGAGACGAGGAGAACTCAAGGACTCCAATCAAAAATATTTTAGTTAATCCAAACTATTTCAGTTGTTCGGGTAATCATCTCCCGAAGACTCCTCAAACTTATAAATACTTAAAAGGTATAAGTAAAGGGTGCGGCAGTTGGCTCATTTTCATATGGATAATAATAAAAGAATTTAAGGAATTAAGGAAAATTCTAAATGTTTTGAAAAGGTTTTTTAACGTTAAAGAATGCTTTGAAAACATTAAAATCTTTTTAGACATGCATTTAATTTGATGTTTTGCTCTCAAACATTATTCTAGAAAAATATATTATAGAAAATCTTTATCTTAAACATAATATTGCATTTTGCTTAACATCATATGGTTTCTATGCTGCTTTTGCTTTAGGTATTTATGTAAATATTTAATTTTTCTGAGGCTGTGGACTTTTCTATAGACATACCTATAGGACGCATGAATCTAAACACAAATAGGAGCATAAGATAAAGTTTCCATTACTGTTTTAAATTTTTGGTTTGCTTTATATCCATTCGGCCATCTTTCGCAATGTTTTTATGAAGATTAATTGCTTAGACTATTTTTAGTGCTGTAAGAAAAAAAAATATTTTTTCTTCATTATTCAGTATTAAATTTAGGCTGTAAATGACAGTATACACATACCCAAATTAACAAAATTTTACACACAGACGTTATATTTATTATACTGGTCAACAGTGGTTTTGGTGCCGGGGTATTTGGAGCTGATTTCATATGAATTTGATGCCCTGAATTTAAATATGGCATTAGTTTTTGCCTAGCAGCTCAGATTTCTAAGATATAACATTTTAGAGAAATATGCGTTACACTATTTTGAGTTAAATTCATGGATCAAATAAAAAAAAAATAAACACGAAATTTTTTATTCTTATTATATTCTTAAAAAATGTTAAAGGAACATAAAAATTATAGAGAATATTGCAGTAGTACTTATCTAATTACAAAGAGCAAGAAAGAGGAAAAAGTCATTGATTAAACCAACTAGTCACTGAACACTTCGGAAACTTGTTTTCCGGGACAATCTTGAATGTATTTTGGAACAGTCCTTTTTTAAATTTAAGAAGTAATCTTCCATCATGTGCGCATCCCATCTTCCTTGGTAGCGGTCCTCCATAGTTTTAATATCCTGGTGAAATCTTTCACCTTGTTCCTCACTGGTGTCTCCTAAATTTTCAGGAACGGTCTAAGTGGCTGTGTAAATAGTGCACCTTAATGCTCATGTTACACCCAAGGGATCTGAAACTGTTTAGCATCTCGTTTACCAGTTCAACATAGTTTTTAGCTTTGTGTTTGCCCAGAAAATTTTTGACAACTGCAACAAATGAAGTCCAGGCTTTTCGCTCAGCCTCATTCATGGAATTTATGAAGGCAGGATCCTTAATGAGTTGTCTTATTTGTGGGCTGTCAAATACTCCTGCTTTAATTTTTTCCGTACTCAACTTAGGCATTTTTCCATTATATATGCAAAGCATGATCCGTTCTTATCAAGAGCCTTTACAAACTGCTTCATTAGGCCCAGCTTGATATGCAGTGGAGGAAAGATGATTTTCTCTCGTCCAACTAAGGGGTCGTTAATTACATTCTTTTCCCCACCGTCCATGTTTTATCTCTTAGGCCACTCTTTTCTAACCCAGTGGTGTGTTTTGTCTCTGCTATCCCAGAGGCACACGAAGCAAGGATATTTGGTGTAGCCACTTTGCTGCCCAAGGAGAAAGTTTAACATTTTTAAGTCCACACAAATCACCCATTGATGTTCATGATACTTTATCTTCTCCGAGACCAAAGCTATGGTGTCATATTCTTCTTTCATTTTCGTTGAGTGAGCAATTGGTATTGAACCATATTTCTTCTCATTGTGTAGAAGGGTACATTTAAAACTTCGCTTTGAGCTGTCAATAAATAAGCGCCAATCATCTGGAAAATATTCAGGAAGACCCATTTTTCCCAGGAGTCCTCTAAGATCGTGACAAAATGTAAGATTGTCTTCTTCAGAGAAGAAGGGCAGCAGATGCTTTTCTCTTGTACGATAAAAGATAATGTTGGTTCCTTGTCCCAGTAAATTTGTCTTTCAACCTAGAAGCCAGTAATTCAGAATCTCTTTTTGACAGGTTGAGATCTCTGATGAGGTCATTTAATTCATCCTGTCTGAAATGTTGAGGAATTGATGACATCCCCTCATAATCACTATCACCATCATTGGTATCAGAAGGCTGATCATAGGGACAATACTCGTCCTCACAGAGCTCTGGTAGCTAGTGAAACGTTGGGATCGGCACTTTCTCTGAGTGAGGGACAGGATGTCTTGCAGAGACTAAATCAGGATAAGTCCATTTGGTACTATTTTTCCGATTAATTCCATTAATATTTACTAGGCAGAAATAACAGTCATCGTAGTGGTTTTGGGGTTCTCTCCAAACCATCAGTACGCCGAATTTGAGACTTTTCCTTTTCCCGGTAGTCCACTGTCGTAAATGTTCTGTACAAGTTTTACAGACCAGATGCGGTGCCCAGGTTTTATCCTGATCACCAAGTCTAACACCAAATTATCCAAGATAAGCTCTCTTTAAAAAGTTACTAACAGTTTTTCTGTGTTCTTTTAACGTGTATTCTCCGCATATGTAGCAAAACACATCAGGATGATTTACACAAGTTCTTCTACTTGAACTCATTTTATTTCCACTCTACAAAACAAATACAACAAATACAACAATCTACAAGACAGTACGTTTTAGGTAAACTTTTATAACAACTCTTTCCTAAACAGAAATATCACGCGAGGTCTACTTTGATCTACCCTACAATGCGAGAACTAACAAACTAATCTCAACTCTAGTTAAAATATCTGTTGAAATTATCGGTTCGAACTTTTTTTTATTGTCTAGAACCACCCCCACCATACTTTATGACCTGATGCTGCTAGTGGGGCCTCACCCCACTGTGACAAATTTCAGTACAATCGTTCTCGGACGAAAGGTCTTTTGGGATAAGTTGCAAAATGGGTCTTCAGACGTCAGAGGATTAAAGGTCAGTACAATTACCGGACAAGCAATGCTTATTTATTTTAGCGGATTTTCCTGGAACTAACTGGACAGAAGAAGGTTAATAAGTAGGATTAAATCACCCATACTTGAGTGTATTGCATAGAAAAAACACATTGATAAATCTGTGATATATTTATCAATAAGTGGATGTATCTAAAAACTTAGAGCTGATAGAGAAAAAATGATTTCATATTTAGATTCCGCGCCCCAAATATAGCTAAAAACAGTTCTAAAATCCTAGGTACCAAAAAAAACTTTTTTTTTTTGTTGCCCTGTGTTATCATTGTATCACTTCCGTTACGTGTGACCATATATAAATGAATGAAACTTATGCATAATTAGACAGCGTAAATAATTTTAGCAGAAAGGTATTTACATCAAACAAAGTTGTAATAATACCACTGTGAGAAATAGACACTTTAAAATTGTCTTGTTAACAATATTTATACAAATAGGCCACTAAGAGGTTCAACAAATCGATGTAGAAATCGATTTTCCTGCAATACATTCCCAATGAACAAGAATCTGGCCCGTACTTGCCCCATGGGCAAACTTAAACCCCCTTCTCCGCAGTAAAAAGAAGAAACTCAAGGGAATCCAATAAAGAGGACGGGAAAGAGAATAGTTATCGTCGATTCAGTGCAATTGTACAAGTCAACCAACTCATTCCGATGTTTGAATTGAAAGCTCACTAGTAAAGCATTAAAAGCATCGGGTTTCCACTTCACTTGTTTGCCATAAATAAGTCTTACCGATAATCCTGGAGCATTCCCGTATTTTCCAATCTCTATCCAATTAAAACCATGCAGAATGCAGAAGAATATAAAATATCATGCATAAGAATATAACATTATTTTAAAGATGTCTTGTTATAAATTCTATTCAGAAAGAATGTTTTACAGAATTAGAACAATAATTCTGAAATAAAGACAGGGACATTTTAATTTTTTATTGTTAATAGATAAAATTTAATATTTTTTTTATTATTTAATAGCTTCAATTTCTACATCACAATTTATCTTACACAAATAGTTGTATTTTAAAATTAGTCTAAATTAATTTATAATACATTTATCAGCACTGAAATTAAGATTTGTGATATTTATGGATGAATACATATTAAATAAATGGACTCCACGGAACAAATGTATTCTGGTTCTATCAATCTTCAAAACTTGATTTTTAAATTAAAGTTGCTGTTTAGGATAATTAATCACGCAAGAGTTGCTCAATAACTTAGTTTTAAGATAAATATCAAACTGTCGATGACGATATAAATGGCATGGTACATGGAATAAGAATTCAGATTCTTAAGAAAACAAAAAGGTGAAGTTGTCCAAATAATTCAACATGACAACTTCTAAGAAACAAATAGACCTGAAATATACGGCTTTGAATTTTATTGGGATCATTGATCATCTCATTTCCAATCGCTTTATTGAATACTTCACTGAGTCGATATTTCTGCATTCTGATTTTTTTTCTTTTTGAAAATTCTACCGCTTTGATCTTTTACTGTTTTGGTCATGGTCGTCTGATGCTGAAAACTAGAAAAAAGAATTCAACCTCCATTGCAGTTTCCCCTCCTGTCTCTCTTTCCCTCTCTGACTTTCCCTCCTCTCTCTCTCTGTCTCTTTTTCCCTCCCCTCTCTCTTTATATATATTACTATACATATATATTACTTTCTTGTCCTATTGTTATTTTGATTAGCGATTATTTTTTTATAGATTGTTTTCTAAGCACACTGGATTAGATGAAAGTGATGAATTTAATTTTATAAGCAGTTGATATATAATTTTTACCTTGATGAACGCATTTAATTTAAAAGTTATATCACACGATTACCATTTTAATGGGAATATATATCCGTAAATTATCATAACTAGAGACAATTGAATTCTGACTGTGTATCTTCAACCGTTCTTTCGAAATAAAGGTAACTTTCGTTTCAGTTTCGATGTAGATATTTATTCCATGCTGGTGATTACATAGTTAATATCGGTGGGCAGAATCTAACGTTGGCTTCAGATTGTAAACATTGATATTTATGTTATATTAGGCGTTCTATTTGACTTTCGATCCTTATGATTTTCTAGCATATTAATAATAGGAGTCGTTATTGCAATCCCTTGTTAAATTTCAATTTTAAAAAGTTGAGAGTAGAGACAATAGCTATAATTAATCATCTCTATTTTACACAACATCTCTTTTAAAGACTTTCTATTTGTAAAAGACTTAAGTTTCAGTATTGAATTATCAATGAATTCGGTTGTGATTTTTTTCCTCTCCACCTGGTATTTTGTCATGAATCTATGTTAATTAAAAATCACGAATGAAAAAAGACTAAATAGCATTTTTACTATTGTAATCAAGATAAAACTGCATTATGAAAACAAAATCTACACTGTACATTATCAGATAAGCATTAAACCATAGAAAGAGCAGCATCCCCTCTCTTCAGTAATTCACCGAGCGTTCACACATTATTCAGCCACGTAGAACTGAAGCTTTCGCCAAACACGCAAGTAACACGAGGCAACGAGATAGACTAACTAGCTCTCTGATCAACTAGAAATTTTCATAGCAATCAGACTTCATTTATTCAGTTACACGTCCTTCTTCCTAGAATTCAGGGTTAATCAAAAATCTAGGAAAAAATCAGCATAAAAGACTGTGACAAAAGAATTAAAAGAATACTAGTTGGTACCCGTCAAAACATGACGGCTAGATAGTATATAAATGTACAAATACACAAATTATACTCAACACATCATTGCCAAATGTTGAAAATCATAATAATGCGCAGAAAAAAATTAATGTGTTTAAGCGGCATCGTGCTTAGTGAGTATCTGAAGCCAGATTTAAAAATGTCACTGAGCATGCGCAGAAAGCAATTTTTTAATTGTAAATTATCGCTAATTAAACAGTGCGAAATAAACAATTTCCATCAGGTTTAATCTTATATTTTACAAACATAATTATCATAAAAATAAAAATAGCAGGGAGAGATCTAGACAGACTTTTCGGAATATACGTGTTTCTTTCAAACATGTCACTGAGCATGCGCAGAAACAGTGAGTTTCTAAAACCAGATTTAAACATGCCTCTGAGCACGCGCAGAAATCAATTTTTAATTGTAAATTATCGCTAATTAATAGAAATTGTGGTTACAAAAACCAAATTTGACAAATCTACAGATTACAATCTTTCGTTTAAGACCAAAATGAAGTAAGTTGATGCCGTAGTTTTCTCTCACGGACTGCCCAAAAAGTCGGCTTAGCAACTTAAATATATAGATATTAAATTAGTTGAATACCCGTGCTTCGCTACGGAGTACATTCAAATTAAATACAACGGTCAATGTATGCAATTAATGACAAAAAAAACCCAAAATATAGTTATTAAAAAAATCGTAACCGATATTTTTAAAGACAAAATAATGAAATTAAAGAAAATGAAATTAAATCTAATAGAACATACTAAAGAATATAGTACAGTTTGAGGAACATTTCTTTTACTGTATTTTAATATTTTTTTGGATAATGTCCAATCGTCTGCCACATTAGAAAGAAAAAAAAATGTCAATTTATTTCGTTGTTATGCACGTGACGCAAAATTAATTTAAAGTATCACAAAAAGAAAAGAAACCACGTGATCAGCATTTAATAAATTAAATTCTAAAAATTAATCTTTAAAAATTCATCAAAAATCAGAAAAGGGAGGCAAAGATTCGAAAAAAATTTCATTTAAACGGAATTTTTATGGTTTTTCTCGTGATATAAATTTTATAACCCTCATATTATTATTTTAAATGCAAATTTTAAAGAATGTTACAAAAACAACTTAAAAATTTTATTTAAAAAAATGTAAGAAGAAAATTTCAAAAATCTTTCTTAGTGAACCCCTACACTATAAGAAGAATCGCCATACAATATTTCAACCCTTTAGGTCCAGCGGTTTGGTCTGTGTGTTATCTGTCAGTCAGTCAGTCAATTACGGAACTGTTATATATATATATATATATATATATATATATATATAGATAAAACTTTGAGGTAATGATGTTACCACGTCTTACAAAGTACAAAGCAGGAAGCTTATTCTTATATTCTTAAGTATGGTACTTTCATATAATATGGAATTGATTTATTATCAAACGATAATTAAATCAAAGTACATGAAATCAATGTTTCATAGTTTACACCGTGTTTAAGGGTTACATTTTTTTCAAAGCATCAAAAGTTTTTCACTAAAGCCGAGTTGAACTTACAAAATTTTCTGATACCTTGTAAAATCTTATTTCTAATTCGTTATTTATTTTTAGCACATGATCTTTATAACCTTTTATCACATGAGTTGTGTCCATTGACTAAGCATTTTTAATTTAGTTTTGTTATGTTTTTAATTCACATCTACTTTGACGATGTACAAATAGCTGGCCGCACATATTTCTGCTATTAAGAAGATAAATTAAAGTAGGGAATTTTATATAATTTTTGACATCATTATTTCTAAAAAGTACGTTTCACACCTTTCGTAAATGATGTCATAAAAAGTGTATTTACGTAAGTAAAGTTAAAATCTTTGTAAACGAAAGATGTCTCTAAAAAATGTATTCGCTTATATTTTATTTTTTAATCATTCTTTTGTTTATTGCTTAAGATAATAAATGACTGGAATATGATAAATTTGTATGATAAATCACGCTGATAAATTTGCATGTCGAAATCTATACATCGGAGTTGTTCATGCATTAAAATTGGTTACTCGATGATGGGTGTTAAGAAATTGTGAGACACGTTGCGATTTTTCAATTATGACAAACTGCATAAAATAAACTATAAATTTAGAAATTATAAGACTTCTTAGAAAACATTGTATAGAACCATTTCACGTCTGATCGCCTCTGAATACCTTTCTGAAACCTTATTGAAACTGTTTACAAAATCACCCGAGTTTCATGCAATAACACCAAAAGAAAAGAAAAGAAGGAATAACAGGTCAGCAGATTTGACAAATAGGCTATAATAAATGTTTTCAGAACGCATCTTCTAATATTCCGATTAAATACCTGACCTTACACACGTAAAACCGGCAAAACTGTATGTGTATTTGTGTTATGTATGTAGTATGTATGTACGTACTTGTACCATTTGAAAATGTGCGAAAAAAAGGAGAAAACTGATATAGTATAAGAACGTAAATAATGAATTAAGGATGATGCGTGGATATATAGGGTCATGGATATTATATTTTTTAGTCAAAAAATTGTTTCATTAGAGGTAATCTACTTTCCTTTTATTTCAATAGATTTGATTCAATAAATAAAATGGCAGAATTTAACCTGTTCAGCACATTTACTTACTTTTGCACAAGAATTATTTTATATTTGTTCTATAATAAATAGAATATCAGGATTTTAGTGCTATCATACCCTTAAATCTTTGATTTATAACCATTTTCCGAAAATTTCCAGGACTAAGCCCATAAAAAAAAATAATTTATTCAACTTAAGGGGACAAGAGACCTTCAAATTCGAATTTTTCAATTTACAATTTTTAATACTATATACAAAATGAGAATAATTATTTTTCTATTTTACTACATTGAAAACCCTTAAAATTCAAAATAAGGAACTTTTGGCAGAATGCCTGTTTTTTAAGAAAATTTCAAAAATGCTAATGTTTTTCAAAATGCCCTATGCATATTCCATATTAATTAAAATCCTTAGATTTTGTATAATAAGTTTACCATTTGTATATAAATATAAATGTGCATTTAATTATTTTTTTTGTATGAATCTAAAGTCTTAAATAATGTTTTTCTATTCTCCCTGTCATTTTTTATGTTTATACTTTATTTTATGGTATATAAATTTGAAAAATATTTGCAATTTCAAAGAATTATGCATAGTTTTGTGACAAACACTTTAATTAACAGTTCTGAGAAATATGGAAGATATCGGAAGAAAATGAATACTAAGGGAGCTTTTTGAAAAATTCTAGCATTTTTGAAGAATTTTTTGATGAACAGGTCTTATTCCTAAACAAAATACTTATTTGTGAATTCTAACTATCTTCAGTGTAGTAGAATAGAATATTAATAATACTCATTGTGTATCTAGAGTAAAATATTGAAAATTAAAGAAGAACGAGACTGAAGGTCTCTTGTTCCCTTAACAACTAACGCTTAGGTTTGTCAAAATTGTCCTCTCTTATATCTATGCACAGCTGCCATCATTTCTGGAGGTCACGAAAGCAAGTACAGAAAGATTCATCCGGGGTTCTTCTCAGCACATCTGCCACAGCCGTTTGGACTGCCGTAATATCTTCATGACACTTCCCTTTCAAACACAGACAGGTCGAATGAATATGAGGGATGTGGTACAGGGATACACAAGGGGTTCTCAATAGCGTAACTCAGAACATAATTTTAACTCTCTGATTGAAATCCGCGTCCACCCCGCCCCTCGTGTAACTTCCAAATAAATGCGCGAACAAGCCGAACAGTGGGTTGCCAACTACAGCACTGCAAACAAGTGAGTTTGTATGGAAACTCTTCCAAGGCAATGTCTATTCAGAACGCATATCAGGTGGCTGAATAACGCCTATTTTTGTTGTGTGAATATCAAAAGTAAATAATTTTTAAAAAATCATTCCTGGAACTTTTCTGATATAGGTTATAGAGAACTTACTCCAGTTGTTTCAATAGTTAACTTTTCTTTGTTATTATTTGCACTTATTTTTATACACTAAAAATGGTTGATATTAATCTGATTGCTCTTAAAACTTTTCCTTCTGCGAGATTTCACACGTGTTTTAATTTTTACTTAAATGTTGTTTTCTGATAAATTGCCAACTTCAGGGCTCGACTCAACAGATTACTTTAACCGCATTCACCACGGCAGCAAAGGTCTTACCCTGAAATATCGGTTTTATGTTTTGTGTGATGCCTTTTAATGCGGTTCTCATGACCCTGTATATTTTGATTTTTTCTTTCGCTGCGTTGTACCACTGCAGAAATTATAATATGCATTTTAAAAAGATTGTGTATATGTGTTGTTTATCTTCAAACTGAGGACGATATCTAAATAAATGAATACTCTCTTTTAAGGAATATTCTCTGTTACAAATAGTATGATTACCAATGACTTGCTATCATTTAGTATCATGACTTAAATAATATAAGGAATAGAGAGATTTTAAACAAAATTAAGAGTGTCAGGAACAAAAATATACTTCCATAAAATCATCTGTATGATTTTATGGAAGTATATTTTTAAGTTTTTTTGTTCAAATCCAAGTACAGAAATTTTAAAATTAAGTAACACATACCGCATGCTTCTATGACAATTACAAAGCCAGATGTAGCCAATTTTATGCTGTATTGTCTGACTGTACCCTATACTTCACTTAGCCTCTGTACTTTAAGCCAATTTATCTTAAAATGGGAGTTTTCAGCTTTTGTCATCTAAAAGATTATAGATAAATTTCTTCTAAAAGTAGTTATATGAAAAATCTTTTATGTTTTCATTAAATTGACTTCATTTTTCATTCAAAGTTAATATATTTTCCAAAAATATGTCTTGCCTGACAATTTATTTGTGTATTTATACAAATGACGGAGAATTGACAACATTACTTCATCTACCAACGAGCCTACCAGAATTCATCAATCTCTGTTTTGAAAACTTTTTAACGCCTTGTACATGTCTAAGGGTTCATCTGTCATGGGTTGATGGTGTAACACAAGTTATTCTAGGCGAGTAAATAATATTAGAATGAAAAACGTGAGCACGTTGATAATCATTCTCAATCAAAAGGTGAAACTCATCGACGGCAGGACATCTAGGAAAATCCGGAGTGCTAGAATTGGAGACAAGACATTCCCAACATACTTATAATCATCTCAAAACATATTTAACGAAAGACAAAACTTTCGTTAAATATGTTTTTCGGTTGTCTCTGAAGAAAATCTCTATCAGGAAACTTACCATGAGTAAAGAAAAACGCCGATAAGATTTTTGAATGTTATTTTGCCTTTCTTTGCAAGGAAGTGGACACGCTCGTCACCATACGTGACGCACCATACGCTCATCACTATACATACTCACTGTGGCACCATACGTGCCACAGTGACGAGTATCCTCTGTAATACTACAAAATTAGACATTTGTAAAAGGAGATGTTTGCAATTAGAAATTCTGAGGCAGTTATTATTGTAATTACTTAAAACAGAATTTATAGGGAATTTGAAGCCGGTTAAAATGACTTTTTCTTTTGTTGAATTCCTTCTCAAAAGGAGCTGACTTAGGGCAACAAAAAGAAAAATCTCCCTTTTCACCTTCAAAGCAGGTGGTGTAGTAACTTATTACTTTATAAATATTCTGCAATAAATATCAGCTCCATCCTCATTTGTCTTATCAAACATGGATCCTTTTGTGTAAATGTGTAGCAAAACATCCTAAGGAAAGCGAGTTTCCAAAATTTCAATAGTCAAACTATATATATAGTTGTCTGACAAAAGTGATTAAAAAATATTATAAATAAAATTTTTATTGATACCAAAGGAGTGTTTTTATATTATCTCAACAATGCCTTTAACATCAACAAAAGGAAATAAAAAAGTAGTTAGATCTGCAGATATATTAAAAACTAAACAAATATTAACTTTTGAAATTTAGTTTTTCAAACAAATATTCAAATCCTTCTAGTATTTTTCATGAGCATAGTAATATTGATATAAAGATACTTTTGATAAATAAAAAATCATCACAAAATAAGTAAAAATAAAAAAAAATAAAAATTGATGTCCGGGCTACCCCTTAATAGGTGATTGACATTTGAGTGACATTGCAGGAAAAATTGTCTCTATGTGTGATATAAAATTTCCAGCTTTATGAGAATATATTTGCCAAAAAAAAGATGAGTATTTAGTAGAATAAAAATCACAAATTCCTTCTGTATATAATATATTTGGATGAGTATTTATGTGTGTGTACGGAATTGTTGGGAGTAGAATAAACAGAAAACAACTGCGTATTATGTCTGACCGTAATATCCGGGTGATATGCCTCTACATAATTGAGATAACATTCACCTTTCATGGTATTGTTATTTGTTGTGAAGACACTAGACATGTCACATAAGTGAGATCCTTGATCGATCATCGGAATGGAATTTGTATTAGGTAGTAAAATTACTTTAAGAGTTTACATATTATTTTACGGAATCATATTTTGCGTAAGATAAAAACTTGCATTAGCAGTTATTAATAACTACTCTAAAATATTTACTTGGAGTTTCGCATTTTAAGAATTGATATTAATTTCAAATTTTGTCGAAATTGTATTTCGATTTATTTAAACCATTTTGTTTTGAACTCTTTGAAAGCCAATTCCAGCTTCTGTCCACAATTTCTATACAGTTAGCGAATAAACCTCCGTTTGTTTAGCTGTGAAATCCTATTAGCTTGTTTTTTCTTGCTTCTATTTAAACGATTTGTCTTAGTCTTTGTCAATTAACTATTATTACGTAAATGAAATATTATATTGATGTTAAAAATTTTAAGAAGTTATAAATGAATATATATTATAAAACACATTTCTGTGTTAATTTATTTAATATAAATTTTCCACTGAATATGAGTAATGTATTGGCGATTAATATAGCATTGATACTGAAAAGGAAACATTTTTTCTTATCTTATATCTGTACCTGTTTATACCTTTACCTTATAAATATTATCTGATTATGGTTGAGTCTCTGAAAACGCTTGGATCTGAGGAAAACTCTTTGTAA